>RPOG01006113.1:12960-26384 GCA_008086565.1 Thalassoma bifasciatum | reverse complement strand
TGTGTGTGTGTGTGTGTGTGTGTGTGTGTGTGTGTGTGTGTGTGTGTGTGTGTGTGTGTGTGTGACCCCCTGCTGTGTCACTCTGCTGCAGGAGATGAGCGCTGCATTGTCATGTTCTGTTTTTACCGTGTCCAAGGAGAAAATAGCATTAGCATTCAAAAGACCTGCAGAGGTTTGTGTGTGTGTGTGTGTGTGTGTGTGTGTGTGTGTGTGTGTGTGTGTGTGTGTGTGTGTGTGTGTGTGTGTGTGTGTGTGTGTGTTGGGGGGGGTCACCTCCTCTTAGTGACCTGTTTTTACTCTCATTCTTTACTCTGATGTTTTTACACATTCCACAGTTACAAACTGAAAACCTTCACGTTCATTCTTCATGTTGCACTGACACAAATCAAACTCATGTTTTTCACATTTTTACTTTCTGTTCTTACACATTTACATTTAAACATTATGCACTTACACTTTATAAACTTGTGCATTTGTGCACTTCAACATTTGCCTCTTAAAAATTCAGTTCTGATGCACAAATCCCAAACTTTCACATTCACACTGAAGCATTTATTTATTTATTCTACGCTTAAATCTTTTATACTGAAGCATTTGGAGCGTACGCACTCATTTATTCCCACTCTGCTGTTTTACACTTGTTCATTCATTCAGTTCAGCAGCTCATCAAAGTTCAGTTACTTTTTCATTTTCCTGTAGATGATAAAAAGGATGAAAAAAATCAACACAATCCATTTTTCACCACAGAGTATTGATCTGTAAATCACTGTTTTTTATGCAGAGTCATCTTTAGCAGCTTTAGCAGAGATGAGTCAGCGTTTATTCAGTTTGTGTTAAAGTCTCTGAAACTAAAGTTTGGATCGCAGCTGTTAACAGGGGGCAAAGGTCACACACCCGTCACACACCCGTCACCTTTCCTCTAACTCCTACACACACCGTCACACACCGTCACACACACTGTCACACACACCGTCACACACACTGTCAAACTCTGTCAAACTTTGTCACACACTCATACACTCTCACACACTCACACACACTCTCTAACACACTCTCTAACACACTCTAACACACTCACACACACTCACACACTCTCACACACTCACACACACTCTCTAACACACTCTCTAACACACTCTAACACACTCACACACACTCATACACTCTCACACACTCACACACACTCACACACACTCTAACACACTCTCACACACTCACACACACTCTCACACACACTCACACACACTCTCACACACTCACACACACTCTCACACACTCACACACACTCNCTGACTGATGATGTCACACTCTGACTGATGATGTCACTCACTGACTGATGATGTCACACTCTGACTGATGATGTCACACTCTGACTGATGATGTCATACTCTGACTGATGATGTCACACCCTGACTGATGATGTCACACCCTGCCTGATGATGTCACAGTCTGACTGATGATGTCACACCCTGACTGATGATGTCACACCCTGACTGATGATGTCACTCACTGGGAGGAGTTTCTGAAGAACTGTGACAGATGTTCAGAAGTTAAATCACAAATGAAAAGTGAACAGATTGTAAAGCAGAAACGACGTCTGTAAGTGGAAGTTTGATGAAGATTTATCTTCTTAAAGTTGAAGAAGTTTTAGGGTGAAAAGCTGAGGTTCCTCATTCATTTCAAACGGGGAAATTTTGTGACAATAAGTTAAATAAGTCAAAAAGTTGAAGAGTTAGAAGAGTGAAAAGTTTTATCAATAATCTCCTGAAGAAGATGAACAGATTGGAAGTTTAAACGTTGAGAATCAGAAGTTTAAAGTGAAGGATCAGTGTATTGTAAAGTAAAGGATCAGTGTATTGTAAAGGATCAGTGTGTTGTAAAGTAAAGGATCAGTGTATTGTAAAGGATCAGTGTATTGTAAAGGATCAGTGTGTTGTTGGGGCTCTGGGTAAATCCTGGTTCGTTGAACTGTTGATGATCACAGCTTCGGTTTGAACGCTGTGTTTTCGTGCCCTTTGTGCTCACACTCTCAGGTGAGTCTGAGCGTGTGCAGACACTTACCTGGAATGGAAATGGAAAGTTTGGATCAGAAAACAAACAGGAGCACATGCTCTGACAGTGAGCCCAAACAAATACCTGCCTCGCTCCAGAGCTGCAGCTCCTTCAGCTCCACTGGAGCAGAAACGCTGAGAACCTGAGCGTGATGTTGGCGTGATGTTGGCGAGTTCACGTCCGAGCAGCTCGCTCTGTTTGCAAACCGCCGCTCAGATGGTCACAGTCAGGAGCATCGGGCCAATCAGAGCCGCCCACCTCTGCTGTCAATCACCCGCAGCGTAGACGGTATTCTGGCTGACCCCCCGCTGACGGCGGCGTGCGTGTCTGAACGCCACGGTACAGAAAAACACGGGGCAAAGGTTCAAAGAGCAGATTGAGAATTCCTGCTTTGATAGAAACAAACATACAGACAGGAAATTTACCTTATGGCTGTGAACGCTGAGCTTTAAGCTAAACCAACACACACGCAGAGAGAGACGCACCTGCAGAGAGAGCGAGCAGGTGGACGTCCAGACAGGATATAACCCCCCCCCCCTCGTCTCTTTGGTATAGACCGTGTAACCTCGGCACATATGGAGCGTTTGACTCCAGGAAACTCCTCCCATGAATCAAATCCTGTCATGTTTCCACACAGACGTCGATAAAAGACGCATCCAAACGATGTAAATTACAGCTTAGCTAAAGGTCACGGAACAAGAGGAACGATGACGGGAAAGAACACAAAGATTTGTTCCAGCAGGTTACCAACAACACCAACGTGTAATCTGTCAATTACATCCACTTTACAAACGCACACGGAGAAAACTGATTTATTCATGTTACTGACAGCGCGGCTGAGGAGGGAAAAGTCAGGAGGCGCTTTAGGATAAAAGAGATTTAAAGGGGACAAAATAAGTCCACAAAAACTTTTAATGCATCAGAAATTAATGTCCAGCACCCTAAAAGGGGCGGGGCAACCTGAACATGAGGTTTATAAACTGGACAAGGAGCTTTATGGGAAAACCAAACCGTCCAAACACAGATCTACATTTAGTCTCAGCTGGCTCGCTGATTATAGCTGCACTTTGTGACTATAGGAAACTTCATGCAGACACATCTACAGTAAGAAAACCTCCAGCTGCTCTGGACTTAGTTTATTTCCTGTTAAATAAAGTTATTCTTGGAGCTTGACTGTTTTTACTTGTACTTTGAAGTCAGGTTCCTTGTTTGCTTCTTAAAGAAACTTAGCAATAAAGAAGATTCTGATTCTGGCTCTGATTATGTTCCAGATTCTTGTAGCATTAACCAATCAGGTGTCAGGTGTTGTTCTCCTGGCTGGCTCGCCATTAACTACCAGCCTCTTTCAGTCCTCACTAAGCTGTGATAGACTTGGTTTAATATCTTCTTTTAGACCCTGTTCCTCTGGCTGACTCGCCAATTATAGCTTCAGTTTGCCATTTTTACAGGAACTTTCTCCTCTGCCAGTTTAAAGATTTACTCTCTAAACTCGAGACTTTCAGAAGAAGAAGTTATGGTTTAGTTTCCAGGTTGATGAACACGTCATTCTCTAAATATATCTTGTCTTTTTGAGCAGCATATTCATGCTTAATGTGTCTTTTCTTAGCAGCAAAGACAAAGTCTCATAACAGCGTCACTTAAATTACAAATCAACATCAAAATTAAGCTTTTTTGATATTTTTATTAAATCGTTCCCAAAGATGCTTGTTCTGCCTTTTTGTCGCCGTGTTGAACCTGCAGTTCCTCATGTGTCCACTAGGGGCCGTCTCTCTTTTTTAAAAAGTGTGTGTGTGTGTGTGTGTGTGTGTGTGTGTGTGTGGTGGGGGGGTTAAAGTGTGTGTGTGTGTGTGGGGNCACACACACACACACACACACACACACACACACACACACACACACACTTCTTCCATACTCTCTGAGTGGTGAGGGACAGCTATGTACGTCTCTTGTCCTGTCATGTAAGTCGTGAGGAGATAGAGGCGAGGAATGTATGTCCGACACACACACACACACACACACACACACACACACACACACACACACACACACACTCTTCGCTGCAGCTTAGGTGATGTTTCTGATTCACTGTGACATAAATCCACCTTGAATTCTGCAGATTAGCCTCTGTGATGGTTTTTAATCAGATTTTCTTGTCTTCGTCGTTTCTGGAGCTGCCGGTCGTTCGCTCGCCGTTTTTTTCCTGAACGCCATGAGAGACAACGCTGTTTTAAACGCAGAGAAACGAGTGTGAGTTCATCCATCACTGTGAACAGAGACAATGAGAAAAAACCTGAGGGAACAGGCTAACACCTGGTCCTTCGCCGTCCTTCGCCGTCCTCCTCTTCCTGGTTTCCATCATTCAGCATCTCTGACCTTTGACCTCATCAGAGGCGTGAACAGCTGGAGAGGAAACGCTCAGACTCTCATCGACCTGATGGATTTCTGCAGACTTTGTCTCCTGAACATCCCACAGTTTTCATCTCTCTGACCTGTAATTACAGCGACAAACGACCTGAGCTGGGAGTTGTAGTTTTTCAGGCTGAAATAGTTCGGTTAAACTTTCCCTGGAGGTGGAAAAGTTGTCTCACCAATTATAGCTGTGAATATAAATAAAAAAGATCAATAAATATGGTTGGAAAAAGCAAAAAAGTGTAGAAGGAGTAAAGAAGGAGAGAGGAGAAAGGGAGGATGGAGGAATAAAAACGGAGAGAGGACTAAAAAAGTCATAAAAAAGCAAAGAGGAAGTTAAAATAGAGAGAGATAGAGGAAAAGGAGATATAAAGGAGGGAAGTAAAAAGAAGTTAAATAAGCAAAGAGGAATGATTTAAATAAGTGTAAGAAAAACGAGCAGATTCATGGGAGTGAATCAGATAAAAAGATTTTCTAAATAAACCAGAGCGAAAGATTTTTATCTAAGTAAACAACAACAACAGCTGCAGATTCTGCAGGTAGAAAAACTTTATTCATCTCAGGGAAATTTGTCGCTCTAAATATGACACAAAAACCTTCCCCTTTAACATCAATGACAGC
Organism: Thalassoma bifasciatum; assembly: GCA_008086565.1. NCBI lineage: Eukaryota > Metazoa > Chordata > Actinopteri > Labriformes > Labridae > Thalassoma > Thalassoma bifasciatum. Next base: position 21,302 of record RPOG01006113.1, on the reverse strand, counting down.
TTGAAGTCTTTTGTGCTGGTTGTGGATGAGGGTCTTTATTTTCTCAGATGGTAAAACTGACCATTCTTCTTGGCAAAAAGCCTCCAGTTCCTGTAAATTCTTGCTCTGTCTCGCATGAACTGCAGGTTTGAGATCTCCCCAGAGTGGCTCAATGATATTGAGGTCAGGAGACTGAGATGGCCACTCCAGAACCTTCACTTTCTTCTGCTGTAGCCAATGGCAGGTCCACTTGTCCTTGTGTTTTGGATCATTGTCATGTGTGAACGTCCAAGTACGTCTCATGTGCAGCTTCTGGGCTGATGAGTGTAAATTTTCCTCCAGTATTTTCTGATAACATGCTGCATTCATCCTTCATTCATCAGTTTGGACCAAGTTTCCTGAGCCTTTGTAGCAGCGCGGCTGTTATCGCACACATTTTGAAACGATGCTTGACGTCTTCCACGCCTCAGAGTCAATAACAAACTTTCCTCCAAAGTGTTGAAGTTTGAAAAGCTCTGGTTGCCGTGGTTACCCCAGAGTCATCAAAGCAAACAGCTCATTCATGTCAGAGCGAATTAATCTGATCTAATTCATCCTAAACAATGTTAAATTGAACTCTGTGGTGTCGTCTTATCTTCCTGAAGAGTTAAACAACAAACTGAGACCACAGAAGAGACTTTAATCTGCTTTTTCTGGGTCTTATCTCCCATCAACACAGTCAACACAGCCGCAGAAAAGCTCTGAGCTGTAATTACGGTGATTACATTCACAAATCTGTCCTCAGCGTCTGATTACAGCTGCAGGAAACGCTCAACCTGGAGATAATCATGAAGAAGAAGAACTGGAGGATGTTTGGATGTAAAGAGGAAACAATCTGCTCTAACCTCAGCGTTTCTCAGGGGCGGATCTAAAGGGTGGGGTCAGGGTGGCAGCCCCCCCTCCCCCGAATCCAAAGCCTCACCTACACAGTTAGACTGAGAGAAAAATAATAAAACATCCGCAAAGAAATGGAAGAACTGTGAAGCGTTTAAGACGAGAGGAATTTACTTACTGACTCTTAAATAAGAGAAAATGAGGAGAAATAAGTCAAATTCTGAGCAAAAAAATTAAAGTTTGGGATAAAAAAGTCAAAATTATGAGCAAAAAGTTAGTGATTTGAGATAAAGTCAAAATTCTGAGGAAGAAAAAAATCAAAACCCAGGGGCAAAAGTTGAAACTTTACATCTTCATCTTTGAATTCTTGACTTTACTTTTGCAAAAACAAAAGGATAAATTCAAACAAAGTCAGTTTTTTTTATTTGATACTTTTAACTGTCAGAAAAAAGTCTTGAATCCATTATTTCTGTTTCTCCAAATGTTTTTGGGGAGTGTTATAAATAAATGTTCAGGTTTTGAAGCTCCTTGGTCGTCTTTGGTCGAGGATTTTCAGAATAAAATCACCCTGATACTAAATTAACTGCCCCTCCTTTGCCCCCCCATAAATATTTATCCTGACCCGGCTCCTCTCTTGGAGACAGTGACGTTTGTTTTCAGGGATGTTTCAGTGACATATATATTTATATGTATACGTATATATATATGTGTGTGTTGGAGACTCTGTGATTTCACACTGTAACTGTGAAAGAAATAAAGAAATTTCTGCTGCTGCTCCTGGAGACGGAGAGAAGAGAGAGAGAAGAGAGAGAGGAGAGTAAATCCTGCAGAATAAAAGACGAGCTGACGGATCACATCAGTCTAAGAGCAGCTTTATGCTCCTGCCTCACCTCTCTCACCCTATAGAGAGAGAGAGAGTGAGAGAGAGACAGAGAGAGAGAGACAGAGAGAGAGAGAGAGAGAGAGAGAGAGAGAGAGAGAGAGAGAGAGACGCCTCACTCTTTTATAAATCAGGAGAAAAGTGCAGACGTTAAAACTCTGAATTCACAAACACAAACTTTACATTTCTGCATCTCAGATCCAACAAACTTCAGGTTTTAAAACTTTTTCCTCTTTCTGCTCACGTCACTTTGGTGATAACTCAACATTAAACCGTTTCAGTGAAAACATCTTTATTTATGACTTTTCATCTTGTTAATTTTTAACTTAACCAAACTTGTGTAAATCACCTGTTATGATTTTCTTAAACCTCCTTATTCAGAGTTTTTAACCGATAGTTGTGTATTTTTATTTCTTAGATTTGACATTCTGTTCTACTTGTGGCTTTTTCTCTCCTCAGGTCGACTTTTTTAAAGGCTCATTTCTTATTTTTACCTCCTTGTTTTGAAGTTTTAACCCATAGTTATGAACTTTTACCCTTACACTGACTCTCTGCTCATACTTTCGATTCTTTTTTTTTCCACCGTTGGATTTTCTCTGTCCTGATTTGGACTTTTCATCCTTTAATTTTGAAAAGTTAATTTCTTGTTTTGACTACAAATACATACGTGTGACTTTTTTTAAATCTCTCTGTTTGACTTTTTATTGAAATCATAACACCAATAACCAAACTTCCTGCACAAAGACCAAGTTTCTGTCGCTCTGATCCCAGAAAAAAGGAATAAAAAGATTTACATTAAAATAAAATCTCAGTTTCTGGAGGATGAACCTGAATGCTGAAGTGTAGAAACGTCTGCTGCTGTTGCGTGCAAACACTCTGCGTCTGCGTTTGCCTGGTGGAGTAAATATTTTCAAACACTCATTTTGCTCAAACACGCCAAAGCTTCGTCCTCTGGCTGGTATCAAACCCCCCCGTGCCCCCCCCAGTCCAAAGTTTCCTATTATGCTCTTTCTCCTGAGGCTGAGTGAATGTCTTTGGTATCAGATTGATGTTTCTTTAATAATAGAAATATGTCAACACAGTCTGGCCTGCAGCGAGACCAGACAACGCCGCTGCCGCGCGCTGAGCCCCAGAGGCTGCTGGGTAACCCCCGCTCTGTTACAGCACGCTGAAGTATGCACCCGTGTGTGTGTGTGTGTGTGTGTGTGTGTGTGTGTGTGTGTGTGTGTGTATGAACCTGCAGACTCAGACTTTCTTTAATAAAAGCAGCAGATCAAACTTTAAACGCTGATTTATTCCAACAGTCGACTGAAAAAACTCCTGAAAGTTTGTCGTTGGTTCCTGAAGTTATTGAACATTAAAGAGTGGAGCCTGAAAAAAACACTTATTTTATTATTTCTGAGCGTGCACAGAGTCAATTTAGTTTGCAAAAAAGTGAAATAGACAATAGTTTTACTCAAAACTCGACTCTTCAGGACCAAATGTCGACCTTCGCCCTCCTGCAGCTGTTCAGGTTTGTCTCACCTGAAAAATCTGTCTCAGCACAAAGCTGTGACTTCCTGTTACCAGTAGGGGGCGCTTTATTTTTTATTTATTTATTTTGATGCACAAAAAGAAGTTTACATGCACTCAGGCCGTGACGCTGGACTCGTGTTTAAGTTTTAGTCCTGATCCCACATTGGAATTAAGAACTGTTCAGGTTCATGTGTTGGTGACAAAATCCTGGTGGCCTCCTCTGGCCACGCCCACTGAGTTATGAAAATCCCTTTAATCACTTTTCATCATCATTGTGTCTCGTACACATGTGTAAAACATGGAGATGATCAGAGAAAATCTGTGAGAGTAATTAATTTGAACATGTTCACGTTAACCTGTTCATTCAGGACGTTTTGACCCGTTTCTCTCGTCCTCGCTGACGCTGTCGTCAGGCTCAGGCCCTGAAAACTAATTTAACTTCGTTTCTTTTCCCTTTATTTCCAAACAAGTCGTTCACATAGAAAAAAAATCAAATATGCAATTAAAGCAAGTTTTTCCTCATCCAAACAAACTTGACTGGCTCCAACATGATTCCTGTAAAAAGCTTTAGTCTGAGCTGGTTCTGGAGAAAGTTTCTGAGACGATAAAAGATTTTTCTGTGGAAACTGTTTCACAGAAAAGACGAGAGTTTTTATCCATGATCAGCTGATTCAGCACGATCACATCTGATTTACAGAGAAACTAAACTGAGAACAAACAGCCAGAACAGCTATGAACATGCAAACACACCTGAACCTGCAAAACTGAAATCTAAGCAGGTAATTCTGTCTTATTTGTAGTAAAATTGTCTTATTGTTCTTAATTTGAGCCACATTCACCAGACCAGGTCATAAAAATGTCTCATTTCAAGTTTTTAAAGACAAAAATGAGGTGTAAATTGCTTGTAACAAGTCAAAAAAATCAGCCAATGGGATAAGATAAATTCTCCCGGGAAGTTTGTTGAAATTAGAAAGATGTCTTAAAACAAGAATCTTTTATCTTATCCCATTGGCTGATTTTTTTTGACTTGTTACAAGCAATTTACACCTCATTTTTGTCTTTAAAAAACTTGAAATGAGATATTTTTATGACCTTGTCTAGTAAATGTGGCTCAAATCAAGAATAGTAAGACAAATGTTACTAATAATAAGACAGAATGACTTGATTAGATTTCAGTTTTTGCAGTGAATGTTTTTATCTCTGTGGTTCGTCAACAACAACGATGAGAGAAGAGTTTGTTGTTGAAGACGTTTGTTTCTCTGAGAAGTTCGTCTCTAAATGATGAAACTTTTCTGCAGAAATAATCTGCTCTGACCCTGATGAAGGTTTTTCATGTTCAGGTGAGAAACTTTTTTTTTTTTTTTCACGTTGATGTTTCTTCTCCTGAAACCGCGGCGTGTTTACGGCGCCGTCACCTCCACAGCTTCACTTCAATCAAACCACAGTTTCCTCTTCTTTAAAATTCAATACGTTCATGACCTCAGGGTGTGTGTGTGTGTGTGTGTGTGTGTGTGTGTGTGTGTGTGTGTGTGTGTGTGTGTGTGTGTGTGTAACTGTCGTTGGTGTAAAACGATTCCTGCTGCTCTCTCTTCTTTGTCTTAAATCTGTTTCTTGTTTTCTCTCCTCCTCTTTAAACTCCTCAGGACAAACTGTGACACCATAAAAAAAAAAACTACGACACAAAACAACAACAGGACCTGAAGCGTTAGATCATAACAGAATATCACACCACACTTTTACAAACAGCACAAGACAAAAATAAACTTTACAAAACGAGTGTAACATTTTATGATTTGACACGTTAAGATATAAAACTTTACATTAAAATTTGATGATACAAAAATACAAACTGACATGATATAAGACACGTTACAGTACAACAGAAAGACTTTAAGAAACAACACAGAAAGATGTGACATGTTTCAATAAGACAGGACACAAAAATATAACACATGAGAATTTAACATGTAAAAAAACTTTATGAAACAGTAGAAGTTGATTTAGTAAGTTATGACAAATTATGATTCCAAATAAAACAGAAAGAGCTGATAAAGTAAATTTGATCCTTTTCAGTAAAATAATGGAGAGCACAGTCAGGTTTGATACAGTTAATGATGAATTACTGTAAAACACCAGATAAGAAGCAGGTTTCCTTTAACAGAGTTTTTCTAAAATAAAAACCTGAGCAGTGATTTAATCTAATAAAGGTCCAGGCTGTTGTTTGGTATTTTACAGTATTTGACACAGTATAATATACATTAATATGCACATTAAGTTTAGATAATTTTGGACTGAACTTCAGGTGTTAACTTTCCTCCTGTTTCATCATCAGTTTGTGGAGAAAAAGTTTCTAAAGTTTCTGATTTACTGATGTGAAACTTTCACTTTGTTGTTGTGGTGACGATTTCTAACCTCAGTAACTGAACTCAGTCCCCCCACCACACACACTTACACACACACACACACACACACACACACACACACACACACACACACACNGGGGTCTATAGGAAGGTTTCATATTCTTTTCCGCCCGTAGGCGACGTCAGTGTTTGTTCAGATCAGCCAAAGCAGAGAAAGCTGCTGCGTCTCATCTTTCTCCAGAAACTTTCTCTGACTCTGAGAGTTTTTACTTTTTCAGGAACTTTCTCTGACTCTGAGAGTTTTTACTTTTTCAGGAACTTTCTCTCCAAGTTTGGGTCTGAACTCTCGTTATTTTAGAGTCTGAAACTGAGTCAAACTTTTCAGGAACTTTTTCTCCAAGTTTGGGTCTGAACTCTCGTTATTTTAGAGTCTGAAACTGAGTCAAACTTTTCAGGAACTTTTTCTCCAAGTTTGGGTCTGAATCTTTGTTAGTTCAGAGTCTGAAACTGAGTCAAACTGAGAAACTTCCTCTGAGTGTTTGTGTGTTTGTGAAGAGTTCAGGTGTCACTGTGAACGTCCTCCATTTAAGGATCCAGACTCTCTCTCTCTCTCTGTCTCTGTCTCTGTCTGTCTCTGTCTCTGTCTCTCTCTCTCTCTGACCTCAAACCTCAAACTTCAAACCTCAGATTATTTCTGCTTCGTCACGTCGCTGTAATCCAGACAGTCTCCGCCCGTCTGCTTCCTCTGGCAGGTTAAAACAAACACTCCTGGTTATTTAGAGCGTCCTGACCCAAACTCATCAAACACTTTCCCGCCTGCAGACAGGTGAGTTAGTCACCTGGAAACGTCCTCAGCCAAACCGGCCGCCATGAGCACGCCAAGAGCACGCCATGAGCACGCCACGGGACTGTTTGGGTGTCTGATGGCGTAGTGTCTGATGGCGTGGTGTCTTGTTTTCTGATGTGTCTGAGTTTAACCACATGAAGCCGTGTCAGCCTCGTGGTTGGCGCTCTTTTCACCAAACTCACTGAGTCACCGACCAATCACAGAAAAGTGCTGAGTCGTGGTTATTGGAGGATTATTCACTGACTCATCAAACAATTAGAAAAGTGCTGCGGAGGAAAAAATTCAGAATTATTCTTCTTTAACTCAAACTTATCCTGTGAAGGTTGATCTGTATGATGTGGATCTATAATAACTGTTCTATATAAACTATAAACAAACTATATTTGTTATTTATTCAGTTATAATCTCAGGGCAGATACATAAATACTTTGGTTTGAGTCCAAACTGACTCTGATCTTTGTGTTTGTGCCTTAAAAAAGAATCTGCTGAAGTTTAAAGGAGGAAAAACTTCAGTCCTGAAAAGATTTGATGATAATTCTGAAACTTTTGATCATAAATAACCAAAAGTTTTTCATGAAACTCAGAGAAAAAGGATCAGGAAGAGAAACTGGACAAGACCAGATCATGGATCCTGATCCAGGACTTAGTCACTCCAGAAAATCTGGTGTAGATCTACAGTAGATTTGGATAAGTTCTGGTGTAGAACTCCTGTATATCTGGGAAAATCAAGTGTAGATCTAGTATAGATCTTCTAAAGATGTGGCATAGATCTGCTGAAGATCTGGTGTTAGTCTGGTATAGATCTGGTGTTGGTCTGGTATAGATCTGGAGTTAGTCTGGTATAGATCTGGTCTTAGTCTGGTATAGATCTGGTGTTAGTCTGGTATAGATCTTGTGTTAGTCTGGTATAGATCTGGAGTTAGTCTGGTATAGATCTGGTGTTAGTCTGGTATAGATCTGGTGTTAGTCTGGTATAGATCTGGTGTTAGTCTGGTATAGATCTGGTCTTAGTCTGGTATAGATCTGGTGTTAGTCTGGTATAGATCTGGAGTTAGTCTGGTATAGATCTGGTGTTAGTCTGGTATAGATCTGGTGTTAGTCCGGTATAGATCTGTTTACAGTCTCATTTCTTCAACACCTGAAACTTTTTGAAGTTTTCTTGAGTTTCTGCAGATTCATAGATTTAAAGTCTGAACTCAGAGCTGCTGCACACAGAGTTATCTCAGGACACACACACACACACACACACACACACACACACACACACACACACACTCGTATCTCTGTCTGTAGCGAGCTCACACCTCCCTGACAGAAGTGCTGAGGCTGAGGAGAGTAGTTTGGTCCTGTCAGAGAAACTTCCGCTGCTAAAAATAGTCCCTGTTGGCAGCAGGAGACGCAGGCTGAGGCGTCGTTTGGCAGGCGGCGGGATACGCTGAGTAACCTGAGAGAGAGGAGACATTCAGAGCAGGTTGTTTTCACGCAGAGTTTCCTCTCAGAGTTTCACTGATTTACCTGCAGTTACCAACGTAGAACCAGAGCAGGTAGATCTGTCTCTGCTGCTCTGAACCAGATCAGGAAACAACCTGAGGCTCTGATCACAGAGGGACCAAAAGAGACCAGAACCAGGACCTTCAGGGGCCTGTCAGTCACACACACACACACACACACACACACACACACACACACACACACACACACAGATGAGTGTGTGTGTGTGTGTTTCTGTGGTTGATCCGTGGGGACCCTCTGATCAGTTTACACTTGTTGTCCCTGAAACTTAAAACTACACATGGAGAGGCACTTTCTGTGTGTGTATGTGTGTGTGTGTGTGTGTGTGTGTGTGTGTGTGTGTGTGTGTGTGTGTGTGTGTGTGTGTGTGTGT
>RPOG01006112.1:0-26392 GCA_008086565.1 Thalassoma bifasciatum | reverse complement strand
TCATACAGATAAATAAACCAGAAGCTGGCAGAGCCTGTGTACATACCTCATACTCACCATGAATAAGGCTTATGTCAGATGAATCTTGGCAGCTTGTATCCACCTGTTCTTTGAGATAGAGGAGAGATGGAAATATGAAAAGAGGAAATAGATAGATATATATATTAAGATCATATTTAATGTATTTAAGACCAAGAAACCTCACTTCTCAAACTGTTACATGATCTAAATATAACCTGTTTCTTACCCTGAGTGACCTTAATGATCAGGAAGTGGGGTTTTTTTGTCCTTCTTGGCTTTCCATAGGTACACATCATCCTACCGCTTGCCGCTACCGGGATGGAAAATCAGCACCACTGCATTGTATTTTTTAATGCCATAGTTCAATTTAAAATATTCACAAACAGCTCAGATAAGAAGTGGATGCACTTTGTGTCAAACAGGGTTGAAATATTCTCTTTGATCTGATTGATATCAAACTGAAATGTCAACTTGGCATGTGTGTGATGAGTTAATTAGGAACATGTTGGACACCCTTTGGACTTTTCAACTGCCTTTAGTTTTCATCAAAACCTTCCTCAGAGATTTTGCTTCATATTAATATGAAAGGATCTCAAAGTAGATGCAGACGTGTCGACCAAACATCCATGATGAGAATCTCCCTTTCCTCCACATCCTAATGGTGCTGTCTTGGATTTTTCTCAAAATTATGAGAAAAAGGTCAACATTTTGAGGTTTAAAAAAAACAACTTGAGATTAAAGAGCAAAGTTTTGAGATGATAAAGTCAAATTTTGACTTTTTATTTCATAAGCTTGACTTTCAATCTCAAGATTTTGATTTTATACAGGCAAAAAAATAAAACAATAACAAACAAAAAAAACCCTTAAAAAGCCAGTTTTTCATTTTAATATCATTAACCCTCCTGTTGTCTTTGGGTCAATTTGACCTAATTTCAAAAGTTGTTTTGTTTTAACTTTGGTTTTCTTTAATAGTTTTGACTGAAAATTACGGATGGTTCCATGCAATGCTATTTACATGTAACATTTGCTATGACTATTATTGTTAAATTAAGTATGTTTAGCATAAATTTATAGCATCTTCCTGCCATCAAAGAAATTTAATCCCCCTGTAATGTTTCAATGATTTAAAAAAAATGTTTTTTTAAAAAGAAATTATTGTGCTCGATTTGTTATAACACTAGGTAAGGAACACAATTGCAATAAATCTTGATAAAATAATTAGCAATTGAGTTATTCATTCAATATAAACAATGCTTGTCAGGATTTTTTTTTTGTATTTGGATCATTTAATAAGTAAACATACACTGGGTAAAATTGACCCTGGGAGATAATAGATGTGACTTACAAATGAACACAACAGAACCTCTGATAATAACCTTCGTGCAAAATGATCAGAATTTTAGCTTTTGTTCTTCTCTAAGAGGAGGTATAATTTTATATAAATAAGGTCTACTATATAAAAAGTAATTGCTAAATATGTGTGACTGTATTGGAAGCATCTTAACAAAGATAAAGAAAAATAATTTGGAGGAAATTTTCCACCTTGTACTTTATCAGTAGTCATAACAGACAGTGCAGAGTAAATCTGAAGACAACAGGAGGGTTTACTGGTGGTCATATGTTTCTATAACATGCAATGTGTCAATATAGTGGAAAAACACCAACAAGGAAAACTCAATATAATAATGATTTGAATGACAGCCATAATCACCAGTAATTAAAACAAAGTCTGTATTCTTCCTCTCAGTTCTTTTTTTCTGCTCATTGTAGCTCACTCACCGGCACATGCTGATGCAGATCTCCACATGCTCCCTCCCTGGTTCTGGTCCCTGTGCCAACACATGCAGGACTCAGCGTGGGATGTTTTGGCAGACAGGAAGCTGCAGTTGACCGAGTCCAGCATGGCAGCTCCACAGGATGTTTACAGCCAGGACAGAGCACAGAGCAGACTGGTAGACTGACACCATGGCGCTGACCTGACCTCACTCTCTCTCCAGCCTCTACGCAGGGACGACACATGGTGTGTGAGCACGGCAGGATCAGGACCATATCACACTCCTGTTTACAAGCTGGACAGTGTGAGAACTGCCGTAAACACTCATTCTCCTCCTCTTCATCCCCGTCAGGCTTTCCTGCCTCCACACTCTGGAGTTCCTGCTCCCTGTGTCCCCTCACTGACATCATGGATGGTTCAACAAGTCCATTTCTGCTATGAAATTCACAGCCGAGATATTTTCTTTACACTTCCAACTTCGTCTCAGCAGGAAATATGTGGACATTCTCAGGTCCAAGAAGCATCATCAAAACACCTGGTTTATCAGGAAAAACAGAGCTTATACAGTTAGAAAAAGTAGTTCAAAAAAAATCCAGTGATGGACTACAGGGAAAAAAAATCATAGTAAATGGTTTTCAGAAATCCCTTTGTCATCTTCACTATCCCAAAGCTGACACAGAGAGAGAAAGAGAAGGGAGAGAGCTCAGCCCTTTAAAAGGTACTCAAAGCTTGGCGTTGCCATGGTACCAGCTCCTCCAAAGACACACAGCTGTGAGATAATACACCACATTCACACACACACACATGCTCATTAATGCCATGTATGAGCCACCTCCACATGAGGAACATCAGTAACACACACTGAAAACACCCATCTAATCACACACACCTGGTGGGGTCTGTGTGATCCTGCTCTCTTACAGACAATCATCGATGAGGGTCCACCTTCAGGAAAACATGCAGAGAAAGATACTGGACACATCTCATTGTGATTCAGTGCTGAGGAGCAGGAGGCGGCTCTTTGTGCTCTTGTCTTGTCTGTGGTGGAGAGGGCACATCTGAGGTCAGCGTGGGGAGGGATTTGAAACACTGAGTGCAAGAAAAAAAAAGCACATCCTGGGTGCATCCTGCTAGGAAAATATGTGGCTGTTTTCGAATTTGCCTACTACATACTACTTTCTAATGCAGTATGTAGTAGGCACTGCATACCGCATGATATATTTGAATGTAGTTTGTAGTATGACAGTTCCGTTTGGTCTCTTTTGTAGTTTGCTACTCTGGTTTCCAGTTTGAGGAATGTGAGAGTAAAGCTGATGGATTTTTTTTCTTGACTTTTTAAAAAAAAATAATTTATTACTATTAAGTTACATTAGGACAACTCAATAAATATTGAATCAATAAATTCTCCAGAAAGAAACCTCTAAAATTTAACGCACAGAACAGGATTAAAACACAGACGTCCTCTGGAGTTGTTAAAAATGATTATAGGTCCAAGTGCTTTAAACCACATTAGTTTCACCAGGGGACCTCTGATCTTTTGTAATAACAGAGGACATCTAAACATTTAAATGTGGATGTATATCACAGCAAAATTCATCATATTTGATTTTTAATATCATTCCATATGTTATTCATTGAAAATAATCTGGAGTGGATTGACTTTTTATTTTAAAAGATGATGGAAAAGATAATGCAGGTATGATTTTAAATATGTTAATAGGATAATGATAACATATACCATGCAAGTTCCCTACTTAAAAGATGTTTTTGAGTTTTACACTTGAATTGTTCCACTGCTTTGCCCAAACTTTCTCCGATTTCTGTCATTTTCAATTCAGACCTGCGGCCAGGCGCTTTGCATTGTGAGAAACAGTATGCCAGGTAGACTGGTCCGATGCATACTGAGAAATTTTCCCAGATCAGTATCATCCGGGTAGTTTTGGCATACTGTAACTTTCGCATTTGTTTGCATACTGCATTTTGGGCAAATCAGTACATACTGCTAGTATAGTCTGCGAATTCAAAAACAGCCTGTGTCTTTGAAAAAAAAAATGGTTCTGTGATAGCAGAGAAACAGTTTGCATGAATAAAGACAGGTATGAACCTCTTAGCCTCGTCTTGTGTGACCCTTAAAAGTGTAAAGCATTGCAAGAATCCAGGGAAAAAACAAATAAAAATATCTCTTTTTGTCTTTCATTTTTACATCATTAATAGTTTTTTGTGTTGCCTTTGGAGAGAGAGAGTTACAGAGGGAAAGGTAAACACAGTTCTAAAATTTAGAAAAAGATCCAGGCTTTTCCCCAAATCATATACTATTGGACTAACGTTCACTGTTTTGAGTGCATATGTGTGCTCACACTTACAGCACATAAAAACACAGTGCACTTTGATTTCTCAGTGGGCGGCAGAAAAAAAAAAGATCAAACAGTTGAGGGTGCCGGTCACTTCTCATTCCCAGCAGTTGCCGTCCTGGCTATATATGTAGCAGAAGGGTACATATAGGGTTGATGGTTGACTGTAAGAGTAAAGTGCAGGGTACTTCATGTAAGTGTACTTACGGGAGTATCCGATTTGAGACAGCCTCAGTTTAATTGGACGATTTGAAAGATGTTTACGACTTCATCTTCCCCTCCTTTGTAGACCTATCTGAGTCTAATAATTCTCTCAAGAAATTGGTTTGTGTCTGAGTACGAGTCAGCACTCAGCTCTAATAATCACAAAAAAAATCACACTAAAAAAGTTTTTCAAGCATTTTTTACAACCACTTGTGAGTGCCAGGTTACAAATGCTCTGTGAAGAATTAACACAAGCACAAAGTTTAGCAGCAAATCATATATGGGGTAAAAATGGGCACAGATAGGACAAAATCATATTGTTTTTCTACATTCTGTTTTTTCAAATAACAGAGAACAGAAAAGCACCTTGTTGCTATTCATCAGTGAAGTTCTAGGGTCACTTTGGAGTTGTGTGAGTGATAACACAGTGTGAACCACTAATTTTAAACACAAACACAGTTAGGCCTAAACATCTGTGTGGTATTGTGAGTATGTGAGTAGTGTCCGAGTCTACATGGTGCCTCTCTGGTCTTATTTGCGTTGAGAATCCGGTGTCAAACATTAACTTAAGCTTAATCAAATACAAAGCTGGCCCACTCCAAAAGCTTACGCTGTACGTCACAATATGTTCGTGACACTCGTCACGTTAAGTGTTTCTCAATGAGCAAGAATCTCAGCGGGCTTCTCATTTAAAGGGGATCAGTGTTGCAGAAACGTGCCTGCTTTTGATTTTTCATTGATACAGAGGAACTTCTGAGGATTCGCACCCTGAGCTGATTTTCCTGGACTTGATTCAATGACAGATGGAGTTTGACAAACCCCAGCTGAAGGACACCATGCACCGAGGAGCGGGTTATGGCTTATAGCAGTAAGTCTCGCCACCATTTTTCTTAACAAAGCAGCAGATCTGGTATTATGGCAGCCTAAATGTTCTGATTGTGGTAAAACCTTTTCAACTGCTTTTCAAAAAAGCTGTTGAACACTGAGAGTAATGCTAATGTTGGCTGACAAGCGTTGCTGAATCAGAGAATCTTTGCTATCTATTCAGGATCACAGATTCACTCATGACATTTCAAAGCAGCAATAAGTCACATATAGTTTATAATGTAACTCATTCAGATCTACTCCTATATAACTTAATTTTAAAGTTTGCCACAGTTTTTTGTGCTCATAACTTTACATACCCTGGCTGAATTTATGACTTCTTGGCCATTTTTCAGGGAATATTGGTTGGGTGAAGTCAAATATTAACAACAACAATAACAAAAGCCATTTATTTATGTTGAAACCAAACCACTAACAGGTAGACCAGTAAAAATTTCAGCCACAACTGGCAGGAAAATTGATCAGGATGCAAAGAAAAACCCACAAATGACTTCAGTTGAAATACACGAGTCTCTGTAAAAATGTGATCCTGCTATCTCATGAGGTATACTAAGGAGGCGATGGAAGAAAACGGGGCTGCATGGCCGAGTCTCCAGAAAGAAGCCATTTCAATGAAAATGCCACAAAGTATCCCACTTACAATACACCAAAACGCACAGAGACCAACCTGAAATGTCTGGAACAAAGTCATTTGGAGTGATGAGACCTAAATTGAACTTTTTGGCCACAAACATAAACGTTATATTTGGACAGGAGTCAGCAAGGTCTTTTATGAAAGTTACACCATTCCTACTGTGAAACATGGAGGTCGCCATTGATGTTTTCAGGATATGCAAGCTACAAAGACTCAGGAAATTTGCTCAAAACTGATGGCAAGATGAATGCAGCATGTTATCAGAAAATACTGGTGGACAATTGGCACTCATCAGCCCAGAGGCTACACATGAGGCACACTTGGATGTTCCAACATGACAATGATCCAAAACACAAGGCCAAGTTGACCTGCCATTGGCTACAGCAGAAGAAAGTGAAGGTCCTGGAGTGGTCATCTCAGTCTCCTGACCTCAATATCATTGAGTCACTCTGGAGAGATCTCAAACCTGCAGTTCATGCAAGACAGTCAAAGAATTAACAGGGGCTGGAGGCTTTCTTGCCAAGAAGAATGGGCATCCGTGATAATAAAGACCCTCATCCACAACGACCACAAAATACTTCAAGTTTTCATTGCTGTTAAAGGGGGCAATATTAACATTATTTGTGGATTAATATACACAATATTAACATATAAAATAAATATTAAAATTAATATATACAATATTAAGGACTGGGTATGTAAACTTTTGATCAGGGTTATTTCAGAAGTTTCTGTCGTCATGATTTAAGAAGAGTAAATAGTGGTTTGTTAATAAATGGCTTCACCCAGCCACTAAAGATGAGTGAAAGAATTATTTTTGGAGTTATCACTCCTATTCTCTGAAAAAAGGCCAAAAAATCATGAATTCTGCCTGGGTAAGAGCCAGCACTTTGGAGCACAACTGTATCGATGCAACTTGTTAGAGCACGAATCGGGGATTATTTTGGTAAGATAAAGCAAGCTGCATTACAAGATTACACAAGATCTGCATAAGAGCCAAGAACGATGTAAGATTACTGGAATACAGTTTATTGTTAAAATGAGCTTGGTGGCTGCTCCTCAGTCGTCTCCTCTGTGCGTTCCTCCAGGACTCATGCTGCTGCTGATAGGAGTGATTTCCTCCCAACTACCTGGAGTCCAGGCTAGACACATTGATTTCTGGTGCAACTGGGAAGCCAGGAAAAACATGGGGAAAACAATTGAAGGGCTGAAGACAGACATGGTAAGCAAATGAGATGGGGGTTTTTTTTATCACCCAAACCGAGTGACAAAACTTTCTTTAGAGTAGTCGTGTTTTTTGAGATTGTATGTGTGTCATGTTTGTGACTTTTCTCCATGCACCCAGGCTGACTGTGTGGGTTCTCACAAGCTGCCAGCTCCTCTACAGCTGCCATGTGTTTCGGTACAACTAGAAACATGGACAAACAAAACTGTGAGTCATCCCTAACCTCAAACAAAGCACGTACACACAGAGAGACACACAAACACACACACACACACACACACACACACACACACGGCAGGTATAAAGGGTCATCACAATGAAACTTTGTCAGGGAAAATAGGAAAATATCCAGTGACAGGTACTACTTCAATCAGCATGACACATGCAAGAAGAGTGAAAGTGAACCATAACACCTTTTATTGTCTGCACAGAGCTGTGGTGCATCAGTTTATGTCAATTTATTATGTTGATTACTCACCAGTATACAGTGTTACTCTGTTCCATTGATACAATGCCTGTCGCCACCTGGATTTAACCAAGTAAATATGTCAAGTCTCCTATTGGATAATTTCTGCATGGGTGATGAATTTTTTAGCCGGTTACAATTCATTTAACCCCAGCTGATAAAAATAGCAACTTCTCATTTCTTAAAAGAAACCCTGGCTACCAGAACGTCATTTTCCTAAATGATCAGTGTTTTTACCAGCTACATAAGAACGGTAATAAAATCTCTCAAAATATCTTAGTTTGTATAAAATTTGAAAAAAATATTTTCACCTGTAGGCCGCTATTGTTGTTTACGCCGCAATAACGTCTGGGTAGTGACGTTATATGGTTGCACCGGGCTCTAACTCATACAGGATCATATAAGTCCTGGAGCGGACTTCAGTGGTTTCCCAAGGAAGTTTTGTGGGTTTGTGTTGGAAAATAGTCGGCACAGCATTTGGCTTTAGTCTCCGTTTATAATGACCCACACCTGTCAGCTCTTTCATCAGCATGGGCCGGCTAAATACATCAAATGCTTCTGGGGAGAAGTGGCCAGAACATAGCCGCGGGTCCATCGGAAGTTGTTTACGCCCACAAGCGATTTCCCATAACTTCCTTCTTTTCTTGTCTTTTGGAAAGCTGTGCAGACGAACATCAGTCTCCTTGTTTCCTTTTGATTGAAAAGTGCAGAAAAAACAATTTGTTATGTCTTTTAAAAACAAATTCTAGTTTGAGACAAACATTTAAGCATATTCATGCCTATTAGTCCTTACAGTCGGGGTTCCCTTTAAACAACCATGGTGAAAGATTGTCCTGAAGTCCTGGAAATGATGTTAGTCTGTTTAAGAAGGGTCAAATCATTGAGCTGCATCAAGCAGAGAAAACATCTGTGGAGATTGCAGAAACTAATAAAATTGAGTTAAGAACTGTCCAACACATTATTAAAAACTAGACGGGTGGGGCAACATTTTCCTCAAAGAAATAACTTTTTCTTTTGGCCAGGCACTGTATGTTCCACTTTGTTTGCTTTCTTTGTTTTATAAAGGTTCAGCAGTAAATAATCTTTTTCTTACTTTTTCCATCTGAGCATCATGTCTCAATTTTTAGGTCCTTTTTACTTTCTTGTGTTTTTCTGCTTTAAATTTGAGGATAGCATTTGTAACTGCTCAGTCATCTCCTAAAATGATGAGGTCATCACCATCATAAAGATGTTTAAATTGCTTCATGACACGTTGAAGTAGCCAGGCCTCAAACACCAAGGTCTGCCCATAGCTCCACCCCCAACAGGTCTCTACAGGGCTGGCCAATCTGAGGAAAGGGGGTTTGGGGAGTAGGGAGTCTCAAAGAGGCAGTGGCTGAAACAAAACAAGATGCTTCAGACAGAAACTGAAACAAGAGTTTTCCAAAACACCTTTGTGAGATAAGACACAGTTCAGTTATTTTCTGTGCTTTGTATAATGCTACAACAGGGAAACCAGAAGAACAGGCTAGAGACTAAAATAAAGCACAACACCCCTCTTTAAAAGTCTCATTTGTTAGCTTTTAGCCCAAGTACAGTCTCACATGCTGCTGGTTTTACTCCACTTAACAACCCAGACCAAAACTGCAACATCCGATTTTCTTTGCTTTCTTTTTGTAACTTTTTAGCCTCCAATTTCTTTTAAAGATTTGTTGTGACAGTTTATGTGTTTGTCTAGCTTCAGCAGAAGCGGGCTGAGGTGCTTGGGGCTCTGCGAGTGTTTGAAGATGGAATTCGAGGGGTAATGAATCAGACCACATCACAATGTCAGACCTCACTGCTGGAGAGATTTGAACATCATATTAAAAATTATGTGGGTCTCGTCAACAGCAGCCTCCATATACAGGTGACTCTTTTTCTGTGACTTTTTTCTTTTGGCATTGCAGCAAATTATGCCTGGCCAGGAAACATGTTTACTTTTGCTATGAAAAGTGGCTTGTTTGAACAGGTGTGTATGTGGTTTCTGGTCCTTCGGTAGTCAGCCTCAAGAGGACAATCGAAGACCTGTAGTTCCAACACTATGGCAAGGATACAATAATTAACAGATCATTTTACAAGCTCTGTTTACAGTTTGCATGAATGTTATGATGAGACATACCTATGGGATTAGGTGACAGTGAAGGAGAGAGAAGCATAAGTGAATCCTAGAGGTGGAATGTAAACATTGATATTTATCACACATGAGAAACTTCCTTTGTAGCTAAGAAGACAAAAGTTCAACTGCATGGGGCACCTGTTCCACCTGCGAGGTTGTTTTAGAGTTTTTTAGAGTTTTTCTCCTCTTAAATTTGGCCCAGGCTCTCTGAGAATAAGCATAAATAGTCTTCAGAGGATAGGTTCAGATCAGGAGGGCACCAAATTTGGTTATTATATGTGTACAGACTGAATTCCATCTGAAGACCTGATTCAAATAAAATCAAATGGCACCATGGGAATGGAGTACATAGGGCTGGGTTTTGATTTGTGCTTTCTAAGAAAAAAACACTGTATAGTTATTGATAGTTTATTGAATTGCAGTTTTCATCAAGGGTGTAATTTTAGTTAGTTAAGGGTTTTCATGTTGAAAAATTTGTGAAACAACCACAACTTTACAGTGCAACCAGTTGAAATTTGCTTTGATAGTTTTAGTTATGTATTCGATTCGTCCTGCTCTTACTGTGTTTAAAGTCATATATTTTTCATAATCATACATATTTTATTTATTTATCTATTTTACAATTACATATATATTTATTGTTTGTTAGCATTTTGGTATTTAGATATTTTGTTTTTAGTTTCTTATTTATTTCTTTTATCTTGGTTGTTTTACTCTCTTATCTTGAGTTTTAACAACTTATTCTACCTAGGATCTACTGATAGCGTTTCCTTAGTTTGCAAACACACATTTTAATTACGGTGTGGTCTTCTTATGCATGGGAAGATTGGAGGTGGGGGGGTTGGGGATGGCTGTGTTGGGTTGGGGTGTGTATGTCTGTGTTTGTGTATGTGTGTGGGTGGGGGAGGGTCTGGTCACCTTTTTTGATTTTATTCACATCATTAATTTTCAATTTGTAAAGCACTTTGTGCTGTCACCTGTGTATGAAAAGTGCTCTATACGTCAAGTCTGATTGATAGATATATTTGTTAAATTTCAAACATTGAGAAATAAATATGTTAAATTGAAATATTTTTAGATTTTATTGTTAAACAAAACAACATTTATTACCACATAAACACACACAAAAGTACCAAAAATTGGCATCACTGACCGATTCCTCTGTCCCAGGCATCGGTACCATATCAGTTCAAATGTAAAAGGTACCCTTCCCTAGACCAGATGAGAATAAAGTGAAAATTAACTGGATATCCCCAAGTCTACAACATAGTTTTTGTCTGGCTAAATGTTATAAAAGAAGGAAGCAGTGAATAGCAAAGTTGCTATAAGCAGACTTCAACAAGTGTTTCAAACATTTGTGACAGATTTTGTTGATAGAAAATCTAATTGATTCTTCTTTCTGGCTTTTACAGAATGACACAGGGTTAGTATCGCCTCCTGCTGTACAGTACTGCCCCAGCAAGACCAGTCTGAGCATAGTGCTGAAACATTATGGGAATCTGCTGAAGGGTAAAGTGGAGCGCCTTGCTGCCGCTCTCCAGGACTATCTTTGCCAAGGATACAACTAAGCTGATCTGTGATGGAACAAGATGCTACAGGAGGAAGAGCTGTAAGACGCTGGGGCAAAAAGTTCAGTTGGCTTGGATAATCTTATAACTGATGAGCACCAGAAGGATCAAGACAAGAATCAACAAGCACATGGATCCAAGGACAAAGGGAACATCAACAGTTTTGAGCTAATAAAAGCTCATGGAGTAAATGTAGCAGTATGTTTCAGTGTCAAAGATGAACGACTGGAACTCCAGAGAATTTACACTGGCTTGGTAAATTCATTTTCTGTTTAAGGCCTGAAATACTTTTGTCTGTGACGTGCACAAGATGGAGACTGTAACATACCAACAAAACCAGCGACAGTCCCTGGAGTACACAACTAAAAGTGAACACCTCATCTCTGATGCTCTGCCTGAGCCTGGATAAAATCAAAAGTTGAGTCAATTGAGATTCTGAATATGGAGACTTTCATCTTAGTATCACCCCATCATTGGAGCCATCCAGAGGATTTTCTTTTGCACTTTCAGACTAATTTCATGTTCTGGTAATGGTTGCTACTGGCTGGGTGTAATCCAGACCAGTGGTGTGCTGGGGTTGGTTGGGACAATTGTAATCTTTTTTAGCTAGCCCTCTTGGCCGGTTACAAGCATAATATGGCATCCTGGGTGGCAAGAACACTTTTCCCTTTTTTTTTTTTTTTCTTTTTCTTTTTCCCCTCAAAAAGTCTGTGCATGCCACTGATGAAAACTTTTTATACCTGCACTTTATGCAAAAAATAGATAAATAAATAAAAAAATAAATAAAAAAATAAATAAATAAATAAAAACATATTGGATGATCAGTTTCACTGGTATTGAGTTTTTACTCAAGCAAATCAGGCAAATTCAATTTTGACCTCATGAAAAAAACAGATGACAAGTTAATGGATCACTTGAGTAAACAGTATTGCTTTAGACTAAAAGAAATGTGTTCAGAGAGAGAAACAACTCAATTGATAATGGTTTTTTTTTTTAGTTATTCCTGTCTGACTTTGTACTGAGACTAAGGACTCAACAGTGACCCTGAAACACTCAGCTTTGGTTTGTGAGGCATTTGGTGAAGAAGTTTGAATTGATTTCACAATGAACCTTAAGATTCAAAAGTCCAGTGTAATTACACGAGAAGAGGAGAACAAAGTCAATAAAATATATGTCAGGCGGTGATTCAGAGTCCTATCATTACGGGTAGTGCTGTCTTTTTTCTTCTGTATTTATATAAATGTCAGTAGGTACATAGACATTTCAGGTCAATGCACTCAAAGAGCAAAAAGACATTGCAACAAGTTGGAGGAAAAACCTGGACTCTAACGCCCTCTGGGGGGCTGGATGGGATGTGTTCCCTGTTGGGCTCTGTTTTAAAATCTAAGCACAAGAGAAATGTTAGATGCGTTTCCTTTTTTTAAGTTTAAGCATCAAGAGCACTTTTATTAAAATTATTATAGTTTAGTTCTCTGAATCTAATGAGAATTAAACTGTTCGATACACTTCAAGAAAAATAAGACCTTAACAAAGGAGTTTGATGGCACCAAGAAAGCCAAAGGGCAGCCTTGCTCAGTGCCACTCTCTGTCAATGTTATGGAACATTTTAAATTGTGAGGACATATCAGTGCTCACATTAATAAGGTCCATAAATGTACTTATTTAAATATGCATATAAAACACTTATTTCCATTTTTGATAACTTCACCAGTAAGTATGTATGTGCTTTTCATATGTATATGAAAATACATAATGTTTATATCATATATGTGTAACTGTAATGATGCATGTATTTTCAAGCATATTTGATTATCATTCACTAAACAAAGTGTCTTTGAGACACATCTAGACTGTGCTGTGTATTAATGTGTTATCTATTTGCTGAGGAGGACTTTCAACTGTTAAACCACTGTTCCAATAATATTTGAATATCTTTGATCATTGCTACCATGATCATTACCAGTAACAACTTTGAAAAGTTAATCAATTACTTTCTATAACTTACTTTTAATTACAATTACTTTCTAATAATTGCATGGAGGCTCCTTTCAAATAGGATAAGTTTTTCTGAAAATAGTGACATGAAAATAGGTGAATTGAAAGTAAAAGTAGATTGGATCTTCAGTTTAATATTGTTTTTCCTTGTTCAGGATAACTTTTTACTGGAAACAATGTGACAACTTTGTAATTATGAACAGATATACATATCGCTGTTGTTTGAAACATGACAGCAAGCAAACTTTGTGAATGTTTGTACCATAGTTTAGTGGCTAGCTACATGTAGCGCTACTCACAACTCTGAGCTCTGGGAAATATCCGTGATATGTAAGGTTAGTGAATCCTGGTTGTGTCCTGCCAGTGCTCATCTACCACGCGGAGCAAACATAACCTGGCTCTTCACCTCATTGACAGACTCAGGTTTGAACAGATCACTGCAGAAAAACTTCTGCATGTGGGTTGGAATGAACATAAACACAAACCCCTGTTTTGGCCTTTGGCCTGTGCTTTATCACACTCCTGTTTAGCTTTCTCCTGCTCTTCTGTTCCTTTTCTGTCAGACAATCCAGCTCCTGTTTCCACTATGACTACTAAGTAAGTCCAAGAAATCATTTTCAGCAAAGAAAAATACAGATTTTGCCTTTCAGTGCTAAATTAAACTAAAACTAAACTTAGCTGATTTGACGTCATAGAGACTTGTGAATCAGTCTGATCCCGTCCGACCTGATTGGGAAGCGAATTAGCTTTTAGAAATAACCTTTATCGGTGCTGATAATCTCACTTAGAAAATCCTCACAGTCCCTTTAAAGATCAATTAATGCATGCATTATTATTAAACATCATCACTGCAAGTATCTATTGCAATGGAGTTTATATTTGTTTTATTTGCTACATACAGATGCTGTATGTATGAATATTGACTGATGATGTAGGCAATTCATTCTCATAAATATGTGTCAGGAGGGTGCAATGTTCTGATTGGGCCAGCAAGCTTGATCATATGACCAAAAGCAACAGGCTGGTGGATGGAAAACTCAGGAGTTCACCGGAGTTAGAAAGTTTTGTCAAACGAAAAACTGAGAAGCTGAATAAAACCGGAAATAATGGAATTAAAAGCATCCATTAATTCTGAATGCAAATTTCTTCCATTTTGGCCTTATGTTTTTTCTTTGTTGAAAAATCTAACTGTTTATAACACAGTATTACTTTTTTTAACACAAGTTTGACTTACTGTCTTACCCGACCATATATGTCCAATGTGTTTGAGTGTAAAAGCACGAACTTTAACTTCATAGTTTCTTTTTTGGGCCAGCCCTAAGATTTTATGTTCTGTTCTATGTAAATATTCTGTTTATTTTTATTTTATTTTTCTTCCTGGTTTTGTTTGGTCGTGGTTGGCCTACAAAAAGTTGAAGTTAGTTCTATGCTTCGCTGGTTGTCAGACAGTATGCTTTTATACTGAAAGTACTGACCGGATGTTATGTGTTGAGTCGAGGCTTTGTTATGATTGTGCGTCACATGATCAACTTTTCAGTAAACCTATTTGGAAAATGAGCAGTTCCACTTTGGCAGTGTGCACTTGGTGTGGACACAAGTGTGAAACAACACAGTGTGAGAGCTCTGTTCACTTTTGCACGTTAACAAGCTGGAGTTTTTGATTATTATTAATTTTAATGTAAAAACTCATTTTGTACTTTGCTAACGATGTAGCCGCTGAGTCGTGATTTTACCGGCAGACCATCAACACGCGTCGCTAACTTCAGAGGAATCAGTGGGAAAACACAACCTAACTTCTCACCAAGAGTCTTATAAATAGTTTTACCCACCGAGCAGCGCTGGAGTGACAGCTCACTCTTTCACAGAGCACTTTATGAAGTGGTGAAGCACCATGGCAGAGAAGACTCCTCTCCTCCACTACCGCCTCTCCGCCAGCGTCAATGAGTCCGACCGTCGGTTACCTCTGGCCGGGCAGGCACCGGAGCAGCACTCGGGCTCTTCCAGACAGAGATCCAACCAGCAGCGGCAACCCAAGAAACTCTCCATCTTCTTCGGTGTGGTGATTCCCACACTGCTGTCAATGTTCAGTGTGGTGGTGTTTCTCAGAATAGGTGAGTGATGATGATGATGATGATGATGATGGTAGTGATGGTAGTCAAGCCTTTATAATCCTCATTGTTAATGTCACTTAAAAGTCTCCGTCCTTTTAATGCAACTTTACTGTATTGAGCCTCCACTGAAAAGACCTTCATGCAAGGCAATCATCTTTGTTGACTTTTTCAACAACATGAACTTTTTGTTCCCAACTTTCCTTCTTGAAAAAATGAAAGCACTCTGCACCAAAGTTTAGCTCCATAACAAACATTTCTATGTCACTATTATACTTACATAAAAGTTTTTATGAATAATAATATGCTACTGTTTCCAAAATGTTCATAAACAACAGGAGGAGTTACTGAATCAAACAGGAATTGTTACTTAAAGGTTTCATTTACACCTGCGCTATAAAACCAGGGTCAAGGTCCTTTTTTAATAAGGACCAGTTCATTTCGATTCAGTGGAGTTTGACCACATTAACAGGAACTTTCTTGCAGCTCAGGCTTTTATTTTATAATTTCAAACATTTAATACAGGCTTTGTGTCAATATAACATTAAGGAGAATCCCAATCGAACTTTAAATCCCAAAACCAGCAAAGGGCTTTATGTAATTTTATGATGTGGTGATAAAAATCAGCATAAGTGCTTGGTTTGACTGCAATAAATTGAATGCAGTGTTAAGGCTAACACTGTTGAATGTGCTTCCACTAATGTTTCAGTGCATGTGTGAGGTCAGGGGGGACTGCAGGCTGAGCTACTGTCAGTGATAGCTTTGCTCATGGTTAGGACTGAGTAATATGCATAAATAAGCCAATATATTGCAATTGCGATTAATTTTGCAATGATTTTTAGGTTCTTGTGTGTTGTTAAACAAACACAAGCAATAAATAACTATCTATTAAAGAGAGCATCATGTTAGATAAATGCGGCTAGGAATAAATAACTTTAAAAGAAGAAGAGCTTACTATTTGTATTGAATTTTCCCTTCTGGGATGAATACAGTATTTTATATATTAAATGGAAAATTTGTTATCCATTGCTATATTGAATCGGATGAACTGTTTTTTTTGTTTGTTTTGTTTTTAATGTATTCTTTTGAAGAATATGAAAAAAAGTTAATGAGGGAGAAGAGTTGGACTTTTGTAAAAAGAAAAAAAAATCACAAAAAAATCTCATTTTGCATATTCAGGTACATCTAAAAAAAAATTAGACTTTCATAAATAGTTATTTTTTTCAGACTCCAATTTCAGAAAGTGACACCCAGATAATATATACTATATCATTATTCACAAAGAGCAAGTTATTTCAAGCACCTGGTACTCTTAAGCGATTTCAGGTTAAAGAAATATTGCACTATTTGTGATGAGAATGTTGCAGCAGACCTGAATGTGAGTCAGTCTAATTTGAGACTAATTGCACATCCTTACTCATGATCAGTTTAATTTTAACTTTAGGATTCTCTCATGTCCTTGGAGGTTTTTGAAAGAACTGAACCACAGAGGCCGTCTCCTCTTCATAAAAAACAGTTGAGCTGTAGAGAATTCTTGGGAAAATGGGTATTTTTGTTTCAAAATACGATTTTCTCAAATGCTTATCAGCAGACGCAAGACAGGACAAGACCGTCTCTGCCTAGTCTTTAACACTTGAATTTACGGCTAACTTCATGCTTATTTTAAGCTCAAGCTAACTGTCAAGGAAGTCAAATAATTTCATTTTCTACCTCTTCTCTAAATCTGTTCACTCATGCAGTATGAACTGTTTTGACCTAGCCAAGCCAGACAAATAAGAGCCTTACAGACTCTAAACAATTTAGGTTTTTGAATCACTCTCAGCAAGGAAACAGCTGAACCAAATCTTTAATAGACAAAATGCTAAGATTTCAACATCTTAATGGATAAAAGTTCAATTCTCTGGTAATAACTGTGTGTAAGGGTATCTTAATCTTGAACTTTCAGGCAAATCAGTTTCATATTTCTGCTGTTCAACAGTTTACAGACCTAAACAGCAGACCAGACTGAGTTTAAATAGAACCACTGACTGCGAAGAAGTGCAAACAACCATTTATATGTAACTTTGACTCACATCTCCTCTCTCATATCTTGTCTGTATTTCTCACTATTTTATCCCAATAACATTTTCTAACTCTCATTTAATTCACCCCCTTCATGTCTGATCAGTTAGCTGAGTGTTACTCACACGCTGGGACACATAAAGACGTGAACGGACAAACACACTAGCTCTGTGTTTGAGGCTCTGATACTGTACTGTGCCTGTCTGCAGAGGAACTACACTGGTTTCATTGTGGATGTGAAACTGTTGTAAATGAAATCAGCCTGAAAATGAGGAAGAAACAGAGACGTGTGTGTTGTTTGATAGCATATCTGAAAAAAACGAATTACACTTATTATCAAAGCCAAACATACTCCAGCAAATGAGATGACTTTTATTCATGGTAGCTTACTGTAATTGAGCTGCATACATCTTCACTTTCTTGCTCACTTAATTGCGCACTGTGTTCCTCCTTTGTGCCACTTTGAAAGAAAATTTGATTCATGTGACAACAACATAAGCAAGGAAATAGAAGCAGCAGTCGTTGCAGTTATTGATGGCATGTGAATACATCCAGTAAATCGTGGCAGTAGTGCACAGACTTGTCTGTGTGGAACTCTGTGTGTACCGTGATGCATATGTTCTCTGATGCATTTGCCATACTTTTGATTGAATGCACATGACCTTTCTCAGGAGGAACATTCAGAATCTTTCTTTTCCATTGAACGCTTACAAATATCTAGACCAGCTCTGTAGCCAAACCTGTTTACACAAACTAGAGAAGAAATTTAAGGCTTAGTTTTTCCAAACTCACACAGGATTTAAAAGTGTCCAATCCCAAATGAACCAGTTTGCTCCAAACGCCTCATAAATGGTCTTTGGCCAAAAGAATTAACCTAAAATTTGAGTCATAAAAATCTTTTAATACAGCTCAGTGTGAGCCTCGTGGAAAGAGGCCGAGAGTAACTTTTTCCAAAGTCCAAGTGTGATTTGTTTTTTATTACAGATTTCAGTAATTCCAATTGTGCCAGTCTCAAACACCCTTAAATCTCCAAATCAGCCAGTATCAGTTCTCTAGGGCAGGCTGGGAACCAGACTAATCTGCTTCCCTGTTTTT
Source organism: Thalassoma bifasciatum (assembly GCA_008086565.1). Classification (NCBI taxonomy): domain Eukaryota; kingdom Metazoa; phylum Chordata; class Actinopteri; order Labriformes; family Labridae; genus Thalassoma; species Thalassoma bifasciatum. The sequence continues at coordinate 7,871 of RPOG01006112.1, read as the reverse complement.
CAACTGCTGCTACAAATCTGTCCGGCCCTGCTCCCTCCAGTTTAGATTTCTTTCAGACATTGTGGAAATCAGGGCAATTTTATTTTTTATTCATTTTTACTATTGCACTATATGTTTTTTATTGGAAACCCCGGTTTCTTTTAACACACATAGTCTCTAATCTAGGGATATCCGAATTAGGGATCGACGACAGTGAATTTTTTGGGGCCGATACCAATTTTTTTTCATCGCCCTTAAAGCCTGTTTTATGCTTTCTGCGTCTGTGTGCTCTGCTCCACCCAACGCAGACAAATGATGTAATTTTCGCACCCACTCCCCCTCAAGCGGTCCCCCTCACACGGAAAATTTCCGCGTCGCGCACCTCCGAAAATTTCAAAATCCTGTTTGGAGACGTGCCAACAACATGGCGGTCAACCCAGAGTTTTGAGTGTCAAAAGTGGGAAAATACAGGCATTTATATGATTCATCACACAGAGATCACCGTGTTAACTGTGTGATTACTGTTCATTGTGGTCACACTCTACAGAGAGGAGGAAAAGGTGAAAAAAGAGTGTTTTAAACTGTGTAAGGCAGACTTCTTCAGACTTCTTCCAGTTAAATGCTCTGATAGACGTTTTCCAACGATTCATTGCCCCCTGCAGTTTGGGAGTGGAAGCAAACAGACGGCGCGCGGACAGGAAAAAGCTTCACGCGTTCTCTCATGCGGAGCTTGGGCGTGTTTTCTTTCCACTCGTCTCTTCCGCGCGGAACGCATAACCCAGCCTTAAACAATGACTGATACAGGTCACTGATTGGGCCCATACTGCTTTTGTTCCCTCAATATACATCATAAAAATAACAATGATAATAAAAGTTAATGGTCTCAATTTTAAAATAAGGAACATTTATTGAACTAGATTAAAGACTAGAATAAGATGAAAAAGATTTAGAATGTGTTGCCAACAGTAGAAACAGCTTCATCTTTCTTCAGCTTTATCAAACAAATATGCTGATATAGATTTGAAGTTGCTAAACTCTGCTGTCTGCAAGCAGGGAGGAGCAAGGCCTGGTCTGCACGTGGACTGTAGTGTCTCCTAGCAACACAGAGCTGTCCGTTGGCCGATCAGTCCATCCTTAGTTCAAATCTTTTAAAAGAGGCCCACATTTCATATTGTGACAATGACAGGGCGCTCTCACTGACACATTTATTATCTATGAAAGTCATGTTTTATTTGTTACCTTTTAGTGATTTCCATAAAAATCAGTCACTGAGTGTGCTCATGCTTTTCCATCATCACAGACTGATGAAATCAAAGCTCACCTGTCCCTCATGTGTCTCTTGATACCTGATAATAAGTGGTGAGTTTTGTGCAGTGTTGGGTGCTGTGTAAACATCAGAAAATTCTGCTTCTGAACAAGGAAAATGCTCTCTATTAGGGGTAGATATGGGCAAAATATATCATGATGTTTTTATGGCAGGATTTGGATTTTATCAGGACTATTTTTCATGATATTTTGACTAATGTGATTTTTGAACCAAGATGTGTCTACACTTCTGATTTTAAAGCTCTTGAAGAATCCACAATTGCAAAATGTTTCAATCCTTCCTTGTCGGTAATGCTGTTTTCTGGCAAAAGATGATGCAACAATGGTCGCTGTCCCACTTCCCTCTCCTCAACTGGTCCACTTCATTATTTAGAAACTATCATCCTGGAGAGACTGTTTACTACTTTAACTCCCAAAACCAACGGAACAATGTTTGTCACATTTTACAAAATTTCTAAGCTGATAATTTTAATGTTTAGGAATGAACAATTTTATTTTCAGAGGTTTTGATACATAGCTTCATGGAGGACTTGAATCTAATTGATTTTTCTTTCTCATCCTAAAGTTTATTCTGGGTGTTCCTGCCTTTATTCGGGAAAATAGAAATTTGAGAGTGACTCAGCAGAAGGGCAGCTGGTTGGAAATAAACCCAGTTGTGTTTTGGGTTGTGTACAAGGGTGCACATTTTGAATGCCAAGCAAAACTGGCATTATGGGTCTTACTAACTCATCATCAATAATATAAAAGCTGCCTCTGCTAGTACTCCAGCAGATTTGGAAAATATGAGGATGAGTTTTGGACAGATTATTTTTAAACCTTGATCTATCGCACCACACATGAAATCTATCTTCACAAACCAAACTCTCATGTCTGCTTTGTAAACCTTATTCTCCTTGTGATTTCTCTGTACCACAGGTATTTATTCCAGTAAATGCTGTGAGGGAGAAAGGGGATTCACATTCAACATGAGGTTTTGGTTTCACTTTTGAAAGAGGGGCGTGTAGGAACAAGCCTTTTGATGTAACAGAAGACATTTAGTGTAACCCAACAAAAAGTCCCAGAAATGACGTGTCTAAGCATGTTTTTCCCAAGTAGAGTAAAAGAACACGACAGACTGGTTGCTCACATCCTTTGCTCTCCACATTTGACCTCTTCTCTTTGACGTTTAACTTCTCCTTTCTGCTTCATCACTTCTAAGAACATACTTCTGCTTTTGACAAACTGACCTGTGTGTTTTGTTTTACTCTCTGAACAGGTTTCGCAGTGGGTCAGGCGGGACTCTACCAAGCCATTGCCATGTTCCTGGTGGCTTACTTCATCATCTCTATGACTGTGCTGTCAGTCTGTGCCATCTCAACCAACGGAGCCCTGGATGCCGGAGGAGCATATTGTATCCTGTTTTAACACACTCACTGACAATCACATGACTTTAACACTTTAACATGTCCATCAGTGTTTTGGCTTTGACATGCTGATGATCAATATATCACTAGCACAGAAATGTCAACCATACTGCAACGTTCAGGGTTTTGTAACATAGTTTTGTGATCGAAAAGCTTGTTCATTAACTGAAATATTAAAAACTAACTCACGTATTTATTCAGTTTGATTCTCTGCCAAAATTCTGGTTAACAATTTTAGGTGGTGCTGTCTTAAATTTACCATCCCTATCATTCTCTGAAGTTAGTTATTGTATGTCAGCAGTGCATGAAGAGACACAGAAACAGTTTTGTGTCATTGGTGTTCAGTTTTGACCTGCAGGTGTTTACATAAAATGTATTAAATGAACAAAGATCAAATTTAGTGTTTGCAATAATTTCCATTTTTCCATGGCATGAACTCGGAAAAAGTTGAATGAAAGAAATCTATTTATACCTACTACTTTTTGTTACTGCTTATTTTTCAGATTTAGTTCAAACTGTGTTCAAAGTTTATGCTGCTAGATCAGCTGTTTCCTGTCTCTGTGCTGAACTAAGCTAAAGCTGCGTTTTCACCACAGTACTTTCCTCCAGGGTTTAAGAAGTTTAGTAGGTTATCAGTGAGCTACTGGATTATAATAGTCTTGGGTCTTTAGACCTCGGTGGAAAAAGTGGTAACATTGAGCTGGGGAAAGCTTTTTAATCCTTGGAAAAATCGTAAAACTTTGGGGTAAAGATGTGGCTTGATTATGACTTTGCATAATATTTACAGAACAGTCAATGAGATCATCTAGTCTGAGTCTTTTTCTTGAGACCAGATACTTAACTAGACTCTCAGAAAAGTTTCTGTAGTTAGGGAAATACTTTCTTAAGCTCCAGGGAATTTGGGTGTGAAACATGCAGCTGTGAGTCTCTCTGTCCAAGAGCAGAGTTTCATTTTCTCCACAGTCCTCGAATTCTCATTAGAAACACAGAAAGGAGGCTTTAAAAGTAGAATTCACAATATTTATTGATTCAAGCATAATATAGATAAAAGAACAATTTCTGGTCAGTAAAAAATGAAATAAAACGCACACATCTCTCTTTGCTTTACACCTTTCCTTGACTTGTGCTAAGACATGATAAGCCGAGCGCTGGGCCCTGAGTTTGGTGGCAGTATTGGCATCATGTTCTTCCTGGCTAATGTGTGTGGCTGCGCTCTCTACGTGCTGGGTCTGGTTGAGGCCATTGTGGCAACCTTCGGAGCACCTGAGGGTGGGTTCAGTTTTGTCTTATAGTTCTGGGCACAGGAGTTATGGTAGAAAATGCACATTTCTGTTTAGACTGAATAGACTGAATAGAAATCAAAGACTGAATAGATTCAGAAGTGCCTGAAACTTCTGTGGAAGTACTTCAAACTTGTATTGTTTTAATAGCCACCAGACTTAGACTCTACTACTTGTGAAAACACACCTGGTTGTATGAAACTACACATAAGATGAGATGACTGTAATTCTCTGTGGGTTCACAGTTCGGTAAGCATTTTCCAGACTGGTTTTTGATTGAGTCACCAGTTCCATATTCTTTTCAGTGGATCAAGTTCCAAAAAAAATTCCCCCAAAAACAGAGTTACTCCCAGCTGAAGAAGTGAAAACCACAGCAGCTGTTGTCTGTTTTCCAAAATGTGGTGATGCTGTATGAATCCAACAAACCAGAATAACTAGAGAATAACCCAAAGGTTAGGTGGACAGGTTTCTAACCCATGGCCGTGTTTTTGAGACCCATCTCTTTTTTTTGTAAGGATCAGAATAAAAGTTTTGTAATTCTCTGAACTAAACCACTGTCATTCCTTTGTTTGCATTAAAAGACTCTTTCCTTTTGATGATCTTTAGATGGGACCCTGCCGACTTCTCCCTACCAGATCCTGCCGTCTGGTTACTGGTGGTCTCTGCTCTATGGTACAGCCATTGCTCTGCTGTGCCTGCTGGTGTGTCTGATTGGAGCCCACATCTACGCTAAGGCCACCTTCCTCATCTTCCTGGTTGTCATGTTTGTCCTGGGCACCATCTTCGTCAGCTTTTTCGCAGTACGACCACGCACTGTCACACTACCCGGCTCAACTGCCTTCAATGTATCTGGTCCGGCGTTTCCCACCACAGCGAACTTTACGGGCTTCAAGTTGGACACACTGCTTGGGAACCTATATGGTGAGGAGTGACCCAAACAGTAGCTACTGAAGTCACCTTTTAACTCCCACTGAGAAACAACTGAACACGTTACCTCACACAAAATCAGAAACAGAATCAGAATCACCTTTATTCACTAAGTATCTTTAAGACACATACAAGGAATTTGACTTCGGTTTTAACTGTAAACTCCCTGTACAAATATTTATAAAAAGTATTAAACATTAAATAAATAATTCAGTGATTCAGTGATTCAGTAATTTTAAATATTTAAGAAATTGAAAAAAACTGTTACACAAAAAAGAAGAAAACATATAAACATATTTAACCCTGTAAAGCCTGACCTATCAAAAAAGAGTCCGGAAATTCCATTTTTTTTAGAACTCAGATGTTTATTAACCCTTTTAACAAAATCCACAAAAAATATTTCTCCATCATTTTATTTATGATATATTTCTTGTATCACAATTGACACTCTAGGCAATTTTGCAAACTGTTTTAGCCATTCTATTAAGGTTTTTTAGTAAATATGCATTTATTTCATGCAGAAAACACTTACTTTTTTTTGAAGTAACTATTTTGGTGTTATTCTTACTGCAACTTCTTGAAAATCAAGCAATGATTTTCCTGAAAATATGTGAGTGGATGATTTCATGAGAGCAGACATTTTGAAAAGGGCCAAACTACAACTTCACCTGAATGTAGTTATATAACAATCCTTAAGGTGGTAGAATATGTTTTTAGAAATATTTTTAACAGAATTTTATAAAAACTATTTATCATTTTGATGAGATAGAGGTCTGGCTTTATAGGGTTGAGTTAAATAGTGCAATGAATCAGGACATTGAATGTGCAATGGTAAGAATGTACAAGGCACTGTTTTTGAGAAGATGTCAGTCATAAATCGTGTTTTAAAAAATTTGATGTAATAGTAATCAGTATCAGGCTCATCCATCGAGACAAGATGAGGAAAAGTAAGATGGAAAGTTTTTCTTTTCAAATGAATAGTCCCTCTGGCCCGTCCACACAGCTGTTTATTTATGACCGAGACAAGACGAGGAAATCAGGCCATCGCCAGACTCAATGACTTGGTTCATTCCATGAGTATGTAGGTCAGAGGTGATCAGCAGGAGGTTTATTTAGTGGTATGTTATTTCAATTGAATACATTTTCAGTCTAGGGTTTTGAATAGGTTTGACCCTAATTAAGCCGCTGTGCAGTAACAAGTTACAAAGTGTTTAAGTAGGATTGGAAATGCAGTGAGCCAGTTCTATTGATTTATTGTTGTGGGATGAAATCTAACAGTTGAAACTGACAGAATCTGAAGTGAGATTCTTTCATTCAATATATCTTACACTTGGATCACTCATCAAAAGTTTTTTTTATCAACTGGTAACTTTGGGGTGAATTTCATCAAAATCAGCATTGCTATTTGACAGAAAGCGTATTCAACAGGTATAAAGTCTAAATAAGCACTGGAACAGAATTCATGGTTCTGCTGTGATGAGAAAAGCATTGTTTCATCTTTAATGCTAGTTGCTAGATGGTGGACGTCTTCTCTAGATTTTGATGTCCTTGGAAAGCTTTTACCATCCACTGCTCTCTGTTTGCAGGGATCTTTTTCCAAGCACATGATTCCTGAGCTAACTGGTCTAACTGGGGAATGCATGCAGGCACATGTGACACTGATTACACTGTCAGACTTTTAATAATCTCAGGATCTGGCTGAATAGGACACAAACACTCAGAGACGTGCAGTATTGTAATTTTATAGTTTCATTGCTGTTTTGATCGTAAATTCTTCTATGTTAAAAAGGGAAAACCCTACTTTTCTCTAAAATCATCTGATGGAGGTTTCAGAAGAGGCAGCACAGTTCTGCTCTTCTGCTTGAGAAAATGATTTTGTATGAGTCAAAGTGTTTGAGAATTATGATCAAAATTCTCCTGGTGAAAAGTTACTCTCAAAGACATTAGACACTTAAAAGGGGAATTTCACTGTTTTCAGACAAAGGCCCTAATGTCACAGAGCGTGATGAATAAATTGATCATGCATATCAAAGGAAAAAACTTTTCTGTTGTTGTTGAAGTTAAACTTTTTTGCTCTCAATGTGTGAGAATATTATAGTGGAAAGGATCCTGGTTGAAATTAATCTTTTATCAAGTATTAAGATTTGTTTTGTGAAATTTTGAGCCGGAAAGAGCTTCAAAGTTTTCATCTCCAAATCACTTAATCCCAGAGACAAAAACAGTAATTTAACAACAACAAAAACAAATTTGATGCTACTCTGCTGCTGCCTTGATCTACAAGTTAGCTTTTATTATACTCTCAGGTCTTAATTTTATGGTCTGAGTTCACAATTTTTATGACGCACAACTACAGAACCAAACCAAACAAAAGTCCAGTGGATCTGAAACAAACAAACAAACAAAAAAAAACCTATTTACTTCCTTCTGAAATCTTTTTTTGCATCTTCTTTGCCGTGTTTATAGATGCTAGATGGAGATACAGAATCTAAACATGTAAGCTGAAAAAATAAGCAGATTTCTGTGACTTACAGCTAAGCATTTGTATCCAAGCATTACCTAGAAAGAGTTAAAAGGATTGTGGGTGTCAGACAAAACCACTATACCAGTTCCGTGGTGGATTCAACCTCTTACTCATTCAAAAACCTGAAAAGGTAAACTGCAGGACCAAAAAAAGCAGAAGCTTTCTTGTAGATAATTGAAAGGGGATATGAATGTGTGTACTTGCTACTCTGTAAATACCAGGAGAGCAGTGCAGAAAGTGCTGTCTGAAAAGCTGTAAAGCATGTGGAAGTTTGGAGGCCAGCAGGTACAGGAAGATATTGTCTGCCAACAAACTTAAATGAACTTTTCTGTTTGAAGAGTGATGATGCTGATAAAAAGCACATCTACAGTGACCTGTCTGCTGTTATCTCTCTCCACAGCTGACTACACGGTGGATTACACAACAGGAAATATG
>RPOG01006111.1:9940-26403 GCA_008086565.1 Thalassoma bifasciatum | reverse complement strand
GTGACAGATCTGCTGCCATATTTCTCTCTGACATAACAAGCACATCAGCTCCTTTTACTGCCGGCTCCGTGGACGGCGTGTAGGATATAAAAACACATTATGGCTGGGAGAAATGAGATGCTGATAATGACACTGATAGCAGTGTTTTCTCTGGGAGTTATTGCTGTCGAGCGGCGGATCTTGGGTGGGAGAAACACATTGCAGAAGTGAATATGGTCTGTACATATTGGGGCGATGAAGCAGTTCATTGTCCATCTGTTTTGTATTTAACTCCCTCCATCTGGTGCAGCTTTGCGCTTACTGAGCAGCTAATTTGTTGTTTCCTCTTATCCAGTGTTTTTTCACTTCAAGATCGACACAAAACAATGAGGATAAATCATTTTACTGCTCGTTCTGACTCGTTCTGGGGTTGGAAACGCTTTAGTTTGGCTTTGGGATTCTTTTTTTGAGAGCTACAGAAAATATTTTGAGATGTTTTTATTTCAGATCCTGTCCTGCAATCCAGGCAAGTCATCGCTGCCACAAAGGAGAAAATGTTCCTCCAGAAGCTCAGGGGTCAACAAAGGGTTAAATTAAGTTTTCAAAGCTGCAGTAAGCTTGGAAACACACACACACACACACACACGCTCACACTCACACACACGTGCACACACACTTTATAAATTTCCAGGAACCCTCCCATCCCTACGGCTCAGCCCGATTCAGATGTCATGTGTGTATTCTCCCCGGATCAAAGGGAGGTCACGTTAATTAGCCAATTTCACACTCCTCTGCCAGCAACACACACACACACACACACACACACACACAAATACACATATATACACACATGCACCCAGTGACACAGATATGTTAATTAAAGACCTGAGACCACAGCAGAAAGAACCAATCAGATCTCGTCTTTAAGATGAAACTGTTGATGGAAGTAAAGTCTGTTGATTCTGTGCCAATCTCTGACTTACGGTGGCCCTGAAGGCCAATCCAAATAAATGTGTCAAAAGCACAAAATGAAATTCACAGAACGAAAATAGATTAAGCAAATCACAAAATAACTTTCACAGAACTGCTTTCGCCTTTAGCTCCTGTTTTAGCCTTTAGCTCCTGTTTAAGCCTTTAGCTCCTGTTTTAGCCTTTACTCCTGTTTTAGCCTTTAGCTCCTGTTTTTGCCTTTAGCTCTTGTTTAAGCCTTTAGCTCCTGTTTAAGTCATTTGCTCCTGTTTTTGTATGTAGCTTCTGTTTTAGCCTTTACTCCTGTTTAAGTCATTTGCTCCTGTTTTTGTATGTAGCTTCTGTTTTAGCCTTTAGCTCCTGTTTTAGCCTTTAGCTCCTGTTTAAGCCTTTAGCTCCTGTTTTAGCCTTTAGCTCCTGTTTTTGCCTTTAGCTCTTGTTTAAGCCTTTAGCTCCTGTTTTTGCCTTTGGTCTAGTTTTAGCATGTTGCTCCTGTTTTAGCCTTTAGCTCCTGTTTTAGCCTTTAGCTCCTGTTTAAGCCTTTAGCTCCTGTTTAAGTCATTTGCTCCTGTTTTTGTATGTAGCTTCTGTTTTAGCCTTTAGCTCCTGTTTTAGCCTTTAGCTCCTGTTTTTAGCCTTTAGCTCCTGTTTAAGCCTTTAGCTCCTGATTTAGCCTTTAGCTCCTGTTTAAGTCGTTCTCTCCTGTTTTAGGCCTTTAGATCTCATTTTAGCCTTTAGCTCCTGTTTTAGCCTTTAGCTCCTGTTTAAGTCGTTCTCTCCTGTTTTAGGCTTTAGCTCCTGTTTTTAGCCTTTAGCTCCTGTTTAAGTCGTTCTCTCCTGTTTTAGGCCTTTAGATCTCATTTTAGCCTTTAGCCCCTGTTAAAGCCTTTAGCTCATGTTTTAGCCTTTAGCTCCTGTTTTAGCCTTTAGCTCATGTTTTAGCCTTTAGCTCCTGTTTTAGCCTTTAGCTCCTGTTTTAGCCTTTAGCTCATTTTTCAGCCCTTAGCTCCTGTGTTTGCCTTTTGTTCTGGTTTTAGCCTTTAGCCTGTGCTCTATCTCTCTCTTGTTTATCTTTCTTTTTCTCTTCTGTCTCTTTTTTGTCAGACAGTCCAGCTCCTGTTTCCTCCATTTCCACTAAATAAATCACAGAAGACAAAAACACAGATCTCTCGTGTCACTGATAAACTTGGTCAGCTGGTGGTGGTGTTGTCATCGAGACGTTGGGCATTTTATGAAACAAACTTTTTCACTCAGAAATCCCTCACAGTCCCTTTAATTCTGACTATTTTATCTGCAATAGAAGGAACAACCACCACTATTGACACAATGGTTCCCCTGCTGTTCCTGGAGGTTGGTGATCAGTGTCCTCGTCAATGACGTCCAATAACAGCTGACGTTAAACGAAGCACTAATCTTAAATCCATACGTTTGATTTCTTTCAGGTGAAAAAAGGTCAAAAGGTTAAGTGAATTCATTTGCAGCTCTGTCGTCATTGTTTTCACAGCTGGAAAGTGTTTTAACCCCAGTCAGGATCCACGTTAGCGCTCACACTTTAAATTAATCTTTCATCTTCTCTGTGATTCACGGAGAAACACGAGTTGAAGACAAACTGCTCCAGATTTCTAATATTTCACTGGGGCTGTGTTCCTGCTGCATGCTGTCTGTTTACACATGTGCATATGAAAGACTCTGGAGGTTTGGGCCATCTGTGCGTGTTTGTGTGTTTCTCGCGTGTTTTGCATGATGCACACCTGGGGCCTGTTGCACAAAACTAGGATAAGGGATTAAGCCGGGATATCTTGGTTATCCTGGCTCAACTTATCCTTGATCTGGTTGCACAAAACTAGGATAGTGGGAAGTGGGATATGTTTTGACCTAAGTTACCATGGAGATTTATCCTGTGGAGCTAGCCTGCTCCAGACCAGGCTAAGTTCCAGGATCTATTTAATCTCATCCCTCATCTCAGTCAGTAGCCACTACAAATCTAAGCCAGTAGTTATTTCAATGTCCACTACACAATGTTTTCACAATCTAATAGACCCACTGTCATCATCTAAACATTTATGATCAATAATTTATTTACTTATTCACTTTATAAATAAATAAGTAAAAATACACAGTGAAGTGTAACTTGATGTTCCTTTATTAAATAAGGATAAATCTAAGCAAGTAAACCATCATCTCTTTTCAAAACTGAACTCACAAAGTGAAACTACAAGACAGAAAGCACAAATTTAAAGCATATCACAGAATATAAGAATAACTACACATTCAAATATCTCTATATAATACATCCACGTCTTCACATTGAAATAAATGCAGGACAAATCCACACACAAATGAACAGACAAATAAATAATGCTGTAGCCTCCCTGCTTACACACAGTAAACAACACAAACAGCATGAGAGGCCAAATCAATTTAAATTGGATAAAATAAATAACTTCCTTTGGGGATGAAGGCCAAATTTAACTGAAATTAACAGCACCTGTCTCTGCTGCTGCACAATATATCTGACTAAATTCAAAAGATGCTTGGTAAGTAAAATAATGTAACACGTACTGGTCCCTGACCATCGACCACTGTGGTCATCAGGGAGGAGACAGGATTGTCTCAGTCCATATGTGATTGTGCTCTGGGGGTCCTCCCCTTCTTCAGGTCCACCACACTGAGTAGGACAGCACAAGCCACAGTGATGTGATGTCACAGTGATGTCATATGCCCTCACAGGGCTGACCCCTAAGTTTTGAAGATGGTGAAAGCGTGCCTTCGGGGGTCAAAGGTCATTTCACCCTTGGCCCTCGTCCTGGCCTGATTGTAGGTCTGCTGTGATTCCTGGGGTCTGTGAAGGATGTCAGGAGAAATGACTGGCAGGTTTACATCTGCAAGTATAAGAGGAAGACTATTAAAATCAGTTTACATCACAAACAGTGCACAGAGTTCATCAATATCAAAAANCAGTGGTCCCCAACCTTTTCCAACTCAGGGCCCACTTATAAGTCTCAAAAATGTTTGCGGCCCACTTTTGACTTCTGACCCAATAAGTACCAAGTGTAACAAGTTGTTACATTGTGGGTCAGTTATTATATTTGGGGTTTTACTGCATTATTTTTGTTACTTTCCGGCCCAGCAACTTTATTACATTATTGACCAATCATTGTGTTTTCAGCTTTATTTAATCTTTTTAGTACATTTCAGGCTCTTTTTGCATTGTGGGCCATGTTATATACTGGGCTCTAACATGATTTCTTAAAGTTTTTTTTTTTTTCTAAACGACTATTTGAACAGTTTTAATTTGTTTTAAAACTTATTTGAGTTTTAGCATAATTCATTATTCTGTATGTTTGTATCTTTATATTATTACCCTCCTCTAAAATCATGCTATTTTGGAAATGATCTGGTGGCCCACTTGTAAGAACTTTGCGGCCCACCAAGGGGCCGCGGACCACAGGTTGGGAATCAGTGGTCTATGGATAGATGTGAAAAGTGGCTGAAACAAGAGCTCTGGATGATCCTTAAATATGATGGAATAAAATCCAGATGTTAAAAAAAACCGGTTTATTTCTCGGGTTCAGCTTCACGTAATCTTCACAAACACAACCTGGAGTGAAATCCCTGATATGAGCCTGACAAAAACCTGACTCTAACCTTTCACCACATCCCAAATCCTCATTCCAGATTTGATTCCTATCTGCTCAGATTTGCTGAAATGTTAAACAGCTGCTTTATTCCGTTTGGAAAATGTTTCTCAAGTAGCTGCTTTAACGTCCACGTCTGCAGGCAGCACGGGGAGATTTATTCTGAAATAAATCAATAAATGATGGAAGCCTCTGCGCTGATAAGGTGTGCAATGTCGCCAAATATAAGCTACAGCCTGAGGCGCACCTATATAGACTTAAAGCGGGGGTTCCCGGTGAGGGGGTCGGGACCCCTGGAGGCTGATGAGATAAATGTGATGCCAGGATGTGACAGGAGGAAAGAAGAGAGAGGGTAATTCCACAAAATGCTTTTTTCTGGTTAAATATTCAAGAGGTTTACCTTCAGGACGGCAGAAACTAATAAGGTGAATCTTTGACGGGAACAATCATCTTTTATTGCAGAGGGGGGGGGGCGTTCAGAGACGGAAGGAGGATGGAAATCTATTAAAGCTAGACTAGAATCTCTCTGCTCTTTATGCTACAAAAACTGAATTCTACGGTGGCCCTGAAGTGCAAACCACAACAGAAAATCAAAGGACTTTTTAAGTGGTCAAAACAATAAGTCTTGTCTAAATATCTGCTTGGTCATAATCCACAATTTAAAATGTAACTATCGGCAGTGAAGAGAGAAATCTGTGTTNGTGATGCCAGGATGTGACAGGAGGAAAGAAGAGAGAGGGTAATTCCACAAAATGCTTTTTTCTGGTTAAATATTCAAGAGGTTTACCTTCAGGACGGCAGAAACTAATAAGGTGAATCTTTGACGGGAACAATCATCTTTTATTGCGGGGGGGGGGGGGCGTTCAGAGACGGAAGGAGGATAGAAATCTATTAAAGCTGGACTAGAATCTCTCTGCTCTTTATGCTGCAAAAACTGAATTCTACGGTGGCCCTGAAGTGCAAACCACAACAGAAAATCAAAGGACTTTTTAAGTGATCAAAAAAAAGTCTTGTCTAAATATCTGCTTGGTCATAATCCACAATTTTAAATGTAACTATCGGCAACCAGTTGACGAAGTTTATCAGTGAAGAGAGAAATCTGTGTTTTTCTCTGCTGAAAATGATTTCTGTGATTTATTTAGTAGAAATGGTGGAAACAGGAGCTGAAAGATAAACATGAGAGAGATAGAGCACAGGTTAAAGGTTAAAACAGTCACTAATGTGTTTGTGCTAATGTTGATTCCTGTCCACATGCAGCAGTTATTCTGCAGTGATCTGTTCAAACCTGAGAGTTTATCAATAAAATGAAGAGCCAGGTTACGTTTGCTCTGCTTGATGAGGTTGGAGTTGGTAGATGAGCACTGGTAGGACACAACCAGGATTCACTAACGTTACTGACACGTCTCAGAGCACCGAGCTGTGAGTAGTTACGCTAAATGTCCAAAGTTTGATTGTTGTCACATTTCAAACAACAGCACTACGTAACTGTTGATAAATATGTTTCCTCGTCATGTTGTATCCTGTAAAAAGTTGTCTTGAACTAAGAAAAGTTAAAAAAGGAGATCTGACCTAGATTCATTTTCCAAAACAAATACACAAGTCGTTTCATCAGGATATTTTTTTGCGAGTCCTCCAACCGAAGGAGTCGCTGTAATTCACAGCAAATGGATTCTCCTCCGATTACTTAAAGACAAACACACTTTTTTATTTCTTAACAATCAACTCAGGCCTGAATGTTAAATCTAATAAGAGTTTTTTTTTCATTTTTTAATTTTTGGCAAAAAAACTTATACATTTATACATGCTTAGATCTCAGTTTTTGCAGTTTGACAATTTTGGCTTCACTTTAGGGGAGCTGATACGCTGTGTATGGTTTTATACCGTACTTACTCATACTTTTTGCTCCATAAAATATCATTTTAAGCATATTTTAAGTTACAAAATTATGGAGAAAATAAAAAAATATGAATCACCTGTTTCAGTTTTTGCATTATTTTTCTCAGAAGGGCTGATCGAAACCTGAAGAAGATTTTTTACAGCACTGTAACAGAGAAAAAATGTTTTCAACTGATGAGCTGAGACAGTTTTGCATTCCGATTTAAGAAAAGAAAAAATATATAAGTATAGAAAACTGCTTCATAAAATTCTATATGGACTCATAAGAATATTAAATATGATTAAAGTTATGAAATGAGGCTTTATTCCCTCAGTTTCTGCCTCTTGTATGTCACCTGTGCTGCTCCCTCTGCGAGACCCATGACTTTATAAAAACCCTGAATAAAACATTGAATAATATCTGTTGATATTTGCATTGTTGGTCCCGGAGCGTGAAATTGTTCTGGGACTGTAAACTCCTCCTGTCTGAGCAGAAATGAAGCCGAGCTAAGGCTGAACGATTTATCCTTTTCTGATCGAAATCACAATTTCACACAATGATCATGTGATCGTTAAAGCTGCGATTTTTCCTGCTCCTGACTGACCCAGGATCTGTTTTATCAGCTGTTTCACACACACCTGTCTTTGAGTGTGAGACTGTTGGAAAAATCCTTTTTTCTTTGAAATTGTTGAATTTTGTTTTGAATTGTTCTGTATTTTATTTAACTTGACACAATTAAGGATATTTTGCACTACATCATTTTTAAAAGTCAAGAGTCAAAGATAGCTCCTTTTTGTTCTTCAGTTTTTAAAACTAAAAATACAATTTAGAAAGTCTGGTTTAGAAAAAACAGGAATAAGTTTTAGGGATTTGAGAAAAGTCAAAATTCGACTATTCATCTAAAAATCTTAAAAAAATTTTTTTTTGTCTTCTATCCTTTAATTTTGTATTTATTTCGTATAATTTTGACTTAAATCTTACAGTTTTGACTTTTTATATCAAAATTTCTACTTTTTATCTCAAACATTGCCTTTATTTCAAAATTTAGACTTTAGTCATCTTAAAATTTTGACCTTAAATGAGAAAGTTTGGACTTTTTTCACATAATATTGAATTGATTTCTTAAACTCTGGAAGTTTATTGACTTTTTGTTGTAGAAATTTTGTCTTTATTTCTCAAAATTTCCATTTTTCATATTAAAATATTGACCTTTTATCTCAAAGTTGGAAACAATTCTTACCTTCAGTTTTTATTTTCATCTTCACATTAGAGGAAAAGCTTTTGCTGTTTCAATGGTTTGATGTAATTTTCTGTCAAGTTTGTAAATGTTACTGTAAATTGTGAAAATTTCACTAAAGTTTGATTTAAAGAAAATCGTGAATCGAATAGAAATCGCTGTATCAGCCAGAAAAATCGCAATAAGATCTTTTTCTGAAACCGTTCAGCCCTAAGCCGAGCTGCTGGATTCCAGGCATGTTCCCTCATTGATCCTGTCTGCTCTGCTCGCGCTCGTATCAGCGTGTTAAATTGAGTATAAATGGATGGCACTGTGCTGTAACATGAAAGGTCAGAGGTCAAACCCCCTCAGGATCCTAAAGAGCCTGAAGCAGCTGCTGCTCCCTGTGACCTGAGGACCTCGATGAAAGACGCTCTCAGGATGGAGGAGGAGAGGAACAAAGGATGGAGGAGGGAAGGNTCTATTAGATTTGGCCTTCAGTCCACGCTCAGCCTGCAGAATCCACCCCCGAGCTTTTTTTCAGAGAGAGACGCTCTAAAGGTTTGGCCTTGCTTTTCAATGTGGAGAGAACAGAGCTTTATAAAACCTCTGTTTGAGGCTGGAAACCTTCAGATCAATGCTCCCATGGTCGAATCACAGCCAGAACAAACAAACAGAAAACACAGGAGCAAACACTGATGCACAATCATCAGGTGGAGAGTTTCAGGTAACGTCGGCCTGCAGCTGTTTCTGACACAAAGTGACCAAACGTCCTTTTTTTCCTGGTGATAAGATTCTGTCCAAAATGTTTTATCTTTTTCTCAGCTTCTTCATATCCAATGATTCAAATCATTGATGTTTATAATAAATCAAAGCTGCACTGAGTTACTGACATTATTCTGATTATTCACCAACCTGAACTGTTTGTAAAACTGCACTCACAGACAGAAAATGCTGAAGTGGAAATGCACTTTTAACAGACAAACAACTGCAGATAAACACGAGTTCACCTCTTTTAGTCCTGACTGGTGTTAAGAATGTTTTTCAAACCATGCTGGGTCAAAATTTTAAAAAATTTCAGCTTTTTAAATGTTTGACTTTATGGCCCAAAACATTGACTTCTTTGCTTCTGACTGTTCATATTAAATGTTGACTTCTTGTCCTTTTATCTCAAAATTTGGTCTTTTTGTCTTAAAAATTGACTTCATGAACTCTCAGTATTGAATTTTCTATGGAGTTAAAACAGTGTCAAAATTCACAAATGCACAAAGAAGGATCCACAAATGCACAGAGAGCGACACACAAATGCACTGACAGATATATTTGGCTGTGAACCCCGCTGCATTAGTGTGTGGATTTTTGACACTCCCCTGACGCGCTCCGATTCACAAACGCACAGACCAGTGTCTGTAGCCAATCAGATGTCTCCCTCCTATTCAGCCAATCACAGCAGCTCAGCTTCGAGGGTTTGTTTCAGTGTGATCGTTTAGCGTTGCATCTGCGCATACAGAAATGCTAACAAACAGAAAGCTTATTATTATTATTATGATTATTATTATTATTATTATTATTGTTGTTGTTTATTTTTTAAACACATTTTTCAAGTGCTCTACTGGAGAGTATTCAATAAACAGACTTAAGCCTTAAGGAGTTGATAATCAGAAGCTCAGGAAAGTGGGGGGCAGGCTTCAGGGCAACTAACGGACGTCACGTCCAAGGAGCAGAACGGACACAGTCGGAGGACGGAGCGCGAGAGCCCGACAAAGATAGTTCGGTTTGAAGAGACTTTTCCATTAAATCAATTTTTGTGCAATTGTGCAATTTTGACAATTTTTGCTTCACTTTAGGGGAGCTGGTGCGCTGTGTATGGTTTTATACAGTACTTACACATTTTGGGCTCATTTGTACTTTTTGCTCCATAAAATATAATATAAAGCACAATTTAAGTTAAGAAATTGTAGCGAAGGGATAAAGTATGATTTTTTTCTCAGAAGGGCTGCTCAAAACTTGAAGATGATTTTTTACAGGACTATAACAGAGAAGCTTTTCATCTTATAACTTTGACTTTGTGGCTCAAATTTCTGACTGTGCATATTAAAATTTTGTCTCTAGATCAATGATTCCCAACCTGTGGTCCGCGGCCCCCTGGTGGGCCACGAAGGTACTGCAAGGGGGCCGCCAAATCATCTCCAAAATAGTTAGATTTTAGTGTGTGTGTGTGGCAGGGGAGGTTTACATGACGATAAAAACATACTAAATAATGTATTAAATGTTAAAAATCAGGCGCGTTTAAAAGGACTTTAACTCTTAATACACCAAATAGCTCCTTTTTTTTTTTTTTTTTTTTGCTTCCGTCACATTTTTAACTTACCATTTTCCTTTACAAAGTGAAGTTCTGCTCCTCTATAGGTTCAGAAGAAATTCAAAGGTTTTTTCAATTCTGTTCATCATTTAAGGCTTTATTTTTTAACAGAATTTAATTAAAGTGAACAGTTGATTTTCTGGGAATTTTCAAAGCGGACATGAGAATCAAGGCAATGTTGATGAACTTCTCGTCTTTTTTGCTCTGTTAAGGCACGTTGTTGACCTCACGATGCTTTCAGGTAATCCGGAAACTTGAAAATCTGACAGTTTTGCCAGTTTTTTCAGCTTTTGGATTGGACAAATGGTTTGTAAATGCCAGTCATTTAAAAATAAGGTCGTTTTTTTCCTGCAGATTTGGTATCCTAAGGGTTCAACATCTTCAAATATTCATATATTTAATTAGAGAAGTGCCCCAAAAGCTTAAATGGCTTCTTTTTTTTAAGGGGTCGGAGATGGGCCGCAACATTTTTTGAGACTTTAAAGTGGGCCCTGATTTGGAAAAGGTTGGGAACCACTGCTCTAGATCAAATGAAAATTGTAGAGTTCAGGTTTGAATCCTTGTTGCTGATGGAGTGATAGATCAGTTTAAGGTTGATGTGAAGGATTTGAACCCTGAAAACAAACAGGAGCCGTTCACATGTTTTTGCGTAAGAGCTGGAAGCAGATGAATCTCGTTCTGGTCCCCGGTGAGTTTCACCTTGCCCGTCATTCCTCTGAGAGCTGTTGGTCTCATTAATCTCTTGTTTTCTCTCCCCTGCCTGCTCTCCTCTCTTTTTTTTTTTCATCCCTCGCTCCTCCTCTCTCCTTTCCAGACAATGATCCAATTAGCTGCGAGCTGCTGTGGCACCAGTTGCCTACAGATGACAGATGCCTGAGTGTGTGTGTGTGTGTGTGATTGTGTAACTGCCTCAGTAATTACCAGCCTGATTCTCCTGCAGCTCAGTAACCTTGTTCTGAGCTCTGACTCGGTGACTCACACTGCTGCTGTGTTTAAAGCTGCACGCTGACTCCCCCCCTCTTTAATCAGCTGCTCCGCTGCACCGGACCAGGGTGAACTCGCACTTTAGGTTCAGACTCCGACAACCACAACAAAGTCAGAGTTCATCGATCTGAAAGACGGAGCAGCGACCTGAGCCTGAGCCGTCACACCTGTGAAAATCCCTCTGTTCTTTCTGGTGACGTTTCTGGTGACCACTCTCTGAAAAACGACCCCTACTTTAAAAAAAACCACCAACAGGTTCCCAAAGACCTTTAAAAGTAGCTTCATGACCCAAACATTGATTTAAAACAATCATTTTCTGTTTGAAGTGAACATTTTTTATACTGGGAGAATAGATAAAAGCCCAATTCCACAAGTTTAAAATACACAAAGAATAAAAAATACAGATTAAAATAAAGCTGGCCTTGTTAAAACTAAGATTTAAAAAGTCAAATTTTGACTTATCCCAAAGTTTTGACTCTATAATGTCACAATATTGTCGCCTACACTTTTAACCCTGTGGTGCATAGTGGTCACTACAGTGGACACCTATTTAAAACTTATTTACTCCTTAATTCAATGGTTCATGTGGTGGAAATTCATATTAGCCTGTGTCAGGATGTTTTTATTCTTCTCAGGGCCTGAAAACAAGTTTTCAGTTTTTTTTCCAAAGATATATATATTTTTAAAAAAAGTTATAGACAAACATTTGAGGGTAAAACAGTGTAATAACTATAAATTAATCAGTGTTAAAATGGATGAAAGAGACTTAAAATGTTTCGCACAGCATTAAAAAAAAGATTATTCGTGAAATAACCAAAAAAAAAAAAAAAAAAAAAAAAAAAAAAAAAAAAAAAAAAAAAAAAGTCATATTTACATTAAATTCACACTGTTTTAAGTTGAATGCTAAGTTACAAATATTTGAAGAAAAAAAAGGAAAACTTTTTTTCATGCTTTATGACAAATAAAAACACTCAAGGAAAAAAATCCTGATACTGACTTTAATAATTCATAATTATATACATAGTGTGTGTGTGTGTGTATATATATATATCTATATGTATTTGTTTCTATGGAAACAGAAAGATAAAGATACAGATGTAAAGAAAACACATTTTTAGAAAACTGTGTGTAAAATTCCTGGGTCCAACAGCATCACTGTGACCTGAGAATATTTAATATCATTTGCAGAATCATGCACAATAATCTCTGTCACAGTCAAATGTTGGCAAGATAAAACTTTATATCTATGTTTAACACTCAGGAAAGCAGAATACACCCTCTTTATATTAATATTGGAATCACTTTTGATAAACTTTACCTCCAATCCAAAATTATTTTGAACAGTTTGAAACAATATAAACTTTTCTTGTGAAATTATGAAGGAGGCAAGAGACAAAAGCAGGATGAGACATTCAATCAACCACAGAGAAAACAAAATAAATGAATAAATAAATAAATAAAACCAAACTTACCAAAACATAACTGATAAAATCCAGACAGGTCCAATAGAAAACTCAAGAGGAATTCACTAAAGGAGAAAACATAAACACAGCAGGTGATCAAACACAGGTGAAACTAATGAGACTAATCAAAGAGCAGGGACAGGAAGTAACTCTAGAGGACACACAGGGGGCAAGAACTTCAAAATAAAACAGGAAATCGATCAAAAGACAACAGACAACACGTGTAAACAAAAACAACAAGTGACTGAAATGAAAACTGTAAAATTAGTTTCTCTTTTTGGCCAGAAATAGTAAAATTTAATAGATTCAGAACCAGAATTATGAGTAGAGATGAAAAATAATCTGACATGAAAAATTCAGATCTTTACTTTTTTAATGCTTGACAGTGAAAAGAGGAAGAAAAAACTTTTAAATCTGTTGCTGAATCATTTTTAACATTGATATTAGTTGTAGTTTTCATTCACCTGAAGCTCGGTAATCCTCACCTGTGATTGGTTGGTTTGGGGTCACGTGATCAAGTGAAACAAGCTCTAAATTTTTTTTTTTTTTTTTTTACTGCTATACATTTAGTTTTTCCCTCTGAATCGGGTTGACTTGTAACTGATCATTCATTTTATTTTACTTTATATTCATATATTTTTTATTACAAATTTTTTATTTATGATTATTGTTAGTGCATATATGTCTTTATGTTTTTTATATGTAAATATAGGGGTACATATATTTTTGTATGTTTCAATATACCTTTTATTTTATTGTATTTTGTTTTTTTTATTCATTGATTGATTTTCATTTATCTATTTCAATGCATGTAGTGTCAAAAGGGCAATTATTGTAAGTTTTATGCTGAAGATCTCAGTAAAAAAAGGTGAAAAAACTCTTAACCTTTTTTAATGGTAAATTTGGCAGATATATTCTTTTTCTTTTTTTTCCTATTTCCATATTACTGGCACTATTATTATTATTAATATAACTATTATTATTACTACTATTATTCTTATTATTATCATTACTATTATTAATATAAATCTATTGTTATTTCTATCATTCGTGCTATTATTGTTATTATAATTATTAATTATCATTATTATTACTACTATTACTGCTTTTGTTTTGTTTTATTTGGTACTTTGACTATTATTTATTTATGTATTTAACACTATGTGTATCGACTTTATATAACGCCTATTTTTACAAGATGTATCTTTATCCTTACCAAAAAATTAAATAAAAAAAGAGTTTGGGAAAAAAAAAAAAGTTGAAAAAAATAGAAATTAAAAAAAGAACTTATTTTTACTCCACCTGACTGTTTTTGTTTTATTACAGAATAGTATGAATAGTATGGAAGCCCTTAAAGGTCATGATTTTTTGTAATAAATTTTCTTTGTTTTCTTGTGATATAGTGACTCAAGTCCAACACATCGAACCTTCAAACTACGCTGGAATAAAACTTGAAGCATAAAGAGGCCAAAATAGAGCTAAAAGAATCAGAAACGTCAACTTTAAAGTTAAATTAATGCCACGACTTCTCTCTTCTGATCATAAAATTAAAGTTTAACCCGACTGGGGATAAAACTAACGATGACGTCGGATTCTTCCTCCTCCTCGTCTACGAAGAATCGGATCTAAAAAAGAACGGGAAACCCCTTTTCCTGAATGGCTGACCTTTTTTTTTTTATTCTCCCAGCGGGCGACGAGAGTTGATCCTTATTGCTGCTGAATGAAAAGGGACAAATTAGTGTGTGCACGTGCATGTGTGTGTGTGTGTGAGCGAGAGTGTGTGTGTGTTTTTACGGGAAGCAGTAGTTCGGGGAAGAATGACTCATATGGATCGTGTAGTGAGACAATGAGGGCCGCTGGAGGATATCGCTCTGCATGTGTGTGAGCATGTGTGTGTGTGTGTGTGTGTGTGTGTGTGTGTGTGTTACAGCACTGATTGAGGGAATGTCACAGAGCAACGAGAAGGAACCAGGCCAACTGCCACCAGAGCGCTGGCGGTCAAATTGGACGGACTGTCACAGCGGTTCGCCTCATGTCCACGTCGCCTCCTTCCCCCTGTTGCTCTCCAAGTGCTAACAGCACAGTGAGGCTGATCAGTGTGTGTGAGCATGTGTGTGTGTGTGTGTGTGTTCGCTGGCCTATATTTGACATGCGTATAGCCTTATAGCCAGATGGTAATGATGCCCCACTGGCCCCCGCGTGGAACGGAAACACTGACACGTTGTGAGTGCTGTGGATGGGAAGCAGCGATGAGCAGTGACAGGACCAAAGCTTCTGCTGTCACCGCTGGACTCACAGAGGACGAGCTGACAGCACACACACACACACACACACACACACACACACACACACACACTCTACAACATCACACATTACATATTTATAATCACTGTGAATGATAAGGCTCCAAAAACAGACGTGTCCGACAGGAAAACTGAACCAAATGTCTGATTCCAGCACTTTCAGCCCAAGATCTGATCTCAACTTCAGCCTCAATTCCAATAAAGTTTGGATGTAACACTAAATAAACTAAAACACACACTAAAAAGCTGAGACAGGTTCAACAAAAGACTGTGAAAGTTGATGAATGTTGAAAAAAACAGCTGTTTGGATCATTCCACAGGTGAACAGGTTGATTGGAAACAGGTGAGAGTCATGATTGGGTATAATAGGTCCTTCACAAGCAAAGATGGGGCCAGATTCACCACTTTGTCAACAACTGCGTGAGCAAATAGTCCAACAGTTTAAGAACAATGTTTCTCAATTTTGTCGTTGACGTCCTTAACTACCTAAAGTAGTAGATGTCTGGTATTATAGTAGTTTTCTAAGTCTCTTAGACCTCTTTAGAGACGTGCATTCGTCGTTCCGGGTTTTGGTTGTAACTTACCGGCACTGGAAAGACCCCTCAGGCGGCGCTGCATTAAAAACCCACATCATTGTGTAAAGGATATTAGCACGTGGGCTCAGAAATACTTCAGAAAACCATTGTCAGTTAACACAGTTCATCACTACATCTACAAGTGACAGTTCAAACTCTACCATGCAAAGACAAAGTCAGATATCAACAACACACACAAACGCTGCAGAACTCTTTTTGGAAATCATGGACGTGGTGTCCTCAGGGCCAAAGAGGAAAAGGACAATCAGGATTGTTCTCAGCTCAAAGTTCAAAAGCAGCATCTGTGATGGTATGGGGGTGTGTTAGCGCCCCATGGCATCATGGGTAACTGTCCCAGTGTCTGTGAAGGCAGCATTAATGCTGAAAGGTACAAACAGGTTTTGGAGCAACATCTGCTGCCATCCAAGACACTTTGTCTTTTTCAGGGACGTCCCTGATTATTTCAGCAAGACAATGAAACCAAGACACATTCTGCTCCTGTAACAACAGCGTGGCTCCGTAGTAGAAGAGTGCAGCAAAAGTGCACCAAAGCTTCAACAATTAGTGTCCTCAGTTCACAAACACTTATTGAGTGTTGTTAAAGGAAAGGTGATGAAACACAGTGGAAACATGAACCTGTCCCAGCTTTTTAGGAACGTTTACAATAAAGTTTATCAGTTTGAACACTAAATGTTTCGTCTTTGTGGTGTATTCAGTTGAATATAGGTTAAACTGGATTTAAAATTGGGGTTGTGAACTTTGTCTGGCTGCAAATGACAGGAAATCTGCATGAAGATGTTAAATTGATGAGTGTATGATGTAACAAAACACCGTTTCTAAAAACACAGGATGAGTCTGACTGTCATTGGTCCAGCAGCATGTAACAGCCTGTTTCTGTCCCTTTTGCACTTTATTTGACCCCTTATCTCCAACTTTCCTCTAAATGGTGCTTTAAAATAAACACTATCACAGCAAACGGAGTTCAGAGGTATATTTGGACTCGTTCTGGGGCAGTGATGTAAGGAGCTACAGAACGGGGAAGAGAGGAGACCTACAAGTTCAGAAAGTTAAACATGAATAATTTAAGCTCAAAAACGG
>RPOG01006110.1:0-26405 GCA_008086565.1 Thalassoma bifasciatum | reverse complement strand
GGTTTTAAGCCCAAGGAAATAAACACTTAGCTTTCGCCTGCAGTGTAAGCACACTTGTTAAATGCAGGCTGGCAACATTTTTCTGCTGTGTAATAACTGAACAAAGCTTTGTGTTTGTCCACACCTTTTGTCTCAATATGTTCTCTTCTTTGAACTGCTAAATGATCAAATTTGACCCAGAGAGCAGTTAGAGATTATTTGAAATTGTAGTCAAACTATCATTGCCGCTCATCAAAAGAAGAGTTTCTGTTATATTTACCCCAAAATTTGTGTACATTTTTAAGAGGCTGCATGTCATCAATGAAATTATTCCTTTTTCATTTTTTTCCAGCTTTTGTCTCAGTCACTGTTCCTTGTAAAAAAACCCATCAAAAATAACACTTGTCCGATTCCTTGGTTCTTTCCCAGCCCATCAACAGTGTCTGTGAGACTTCATGATGTGATTTATATAAGAGCTGGGCAGTTTATCCCAAATAAGATCAGATCCCAATATGACCTGCTGCAATATTCTAATCAAAGTGCAATATTTCATTAACCTCAGAATACCAGATAATGTTTTTTTGCTGTACATGTTTTATGGTCTACACTAGTATTACTCAACCCTGCTCAATTAAAGAGCCAAAATGATGAAAACTATTTTGCAAGAGCAACAAACTAAGTGGTGAAATTTATCAAAACAACAAGATGTAGCAATAAAAACAATTTTAAGGTGGCAAAATGGTCAAAATGCAAGAAATAATATGGTCAAAATTGGTAGAACACTTGGAATGTGGTCAGAGAGTAGAAAAAATGGTCCAAACGTGGCAAAAAAAAACAAAACCTGAAAAGTGCATTTAAATGGACAAAAAGCAGTTGAGGCTAGCTAAAATGCTGTTAAGTGCATAGAAATGGACATGTTTTTCTAGAAGCCCTATTATTCATTTTATATAACATTTCAATTTTCTGAACACTGAATTTAGGTTTTCCATTTTCTGTTGGCCATAATTATCAACATTTCAAGAAATAAAGGCTTGAAATAATTCACTCTTTGTATAATGAGTCTATATAATTCATGGGTTTTACCCTCTGAAGTTAGTGACAACAAATAGTCAACTTTTTCATGATGATCTATTTTTTCTATTTTGTCATTATTATTGCTGTTTTCCCCCCTCTTGTGTGGTTTTGTCATTCAAATTGAGAATGAAGGAAATGGATCATCCCTTTCAATGAAGCACTTGATATCAAATTTGTCAATCCAAATGTTTTTTTCTAAAGATATTCACTCCGAGTTTTATTTCTCTAATGCTGTGCTCTTTCTAATGAAGAGTGATTTATTGCTTGTGGTTATTTTATCTTATTGTGTGTGTATCACTTGTTGGTCCATTGTCAGCAATTCAAAGCAACAGTTTCATTGGGCTCTTCCTTTGGATATGGTTAACCATGGTGTGGTATAAAGGAAGGTGCCTTTAAAGTTTTGAATTAATCTGTCTTTTTTGAGGTTGATAAATATCTTGCATAGGCAAAGATAGACTTCAGGGACTCCACAGAAGAGGAAAAGTGAAAGTCGCCAGTTTAACAGCTCTACAGTGTGCTAAGCTGCTGAGATAAGCCACTCTCTCATGTGTGAGCTCAGCCTGGGTTAAGGTCAGGTCTGCCAGTTCTGCCATGACTCTTTCACACTGTGCTCTTCATAGACCCACAGGCCCCAATCTGTTACACAGCGAGACACTGACTGCGAGTTGAGAGGCATTCATGCAGCATTTGGCGCAGTGGCGTCCTAATGAAATCATGTGCATGATGATGTTATGATTGCAGGAGAAGCTTTTCTCATCACGCTGACATATCTTTGATTTGTTTTAGTGCTGCAGAAAGTTGTGTTAAAAGTGGATCACAACACTTAAGATGACACTCAGCTTTGGCTGTTATCATTAGCCTCACAATGATCATTCAAAGACATCACAAGCCTGTTGATATTTACAGAAGGCTTGCTTGTTACAGACCACTTTACTGTATGTGAACTTGTACTGCCTGTTCTGTCAACTCAGCAGAGCAGCATGTGTTGCTCTATTGCTGTTGTGTGGAAGTATGTTAATCATTGTCTAATGCATTACTCATGAAGGATCATACATGGCAGGGTCAGGTCAGTTATTCATGCTTTTTGCAGATCAAAACACAGCCACTGCAAACTTAGATTGATGTTATTCCACAGTTTATCTGAACATCATAAGCTTTTTAGTTAAAACAACCAGTCCTTTGAAGATAAAGCAGTACAGAAAACAAAGTGGCTGATAAAAAGTGAAATGGCCCCATATGACCTCTTGATACAGAAAATCAATTTGGCTTAGTGAGTTCTCAATCATAAATGACATCCCCAGACCACAGGAGCTGTATGTTCTCAGGGCGTGCTCTACCTGCCTCGTATTACACACTAATACTGTTGATGGCATCATGTGACAGACCTGTCCTCTCAGGCTGATTTCCATAAATTCATGATTGATTTTTCTCTGTCACTGTGGTCAAACATCAGTCTTCTCACCCACAAAGCACCATCATTTGTTTGATCTGTTTCTCTTCATGTCATTGTTTAGCTTCTTAATAAACAAAGAACAGATAGACATGAGAAACAAAATAGGGTAGAATAAAACTGAGTTTGTTCTGCTTCCTGTCTCTACAAACAGCAGGAGGTTTCAACACGTTTTTAATCATTGACAGAACATTGTTTTGTATAAAAGTCTCTTGATGTTACTGTGCAATTTAAAATGTTCAAAGAATGAGCCTTTTTTGTTTCCAGATAAAAAATGCAAATAAAGAACAGATGTCAGATCTTTTAATGATGACATTTGTGCCGTCTGTTAAAACTTCCTATGGTTTTCTGTTCATCTTTGTCTTGTTAGAGTACTGTCACATATATGGTGAATCCAGCAGCTGCCACATTAGCTACCACCTCCGTATCTCTTCCACTATGTAACAGTGCCCTCTAGGCATCCCTCTGCTGGGGCCCTTAAAGAGTCCTCTGTGTCTGATGTGAGAACACTGCCAGAAAACGTATCAGTCTTTTCCCTCTTCTCTCCTCCATACTGGCAAGAGGCAAGTGCACCTGCAGTGTTAGCCAGCACAGTCTGATGCAAATGAGTGTGGCTCTGATCAAAGGTCTGATTTGACTGCTTTTTTGGTATGAGACAGCATATCAATGACCCAGCCTTAGGCAACATAAATGCATACTTTGTATGTTTCCTAAAAGTAAAAAATGTATTAACACATCCTTTGAACATTAACCGTGAGGTCTCAGAGGGCATTTGTTGTGTGCTGACTAAGTTTAAACAGTGAGCTGTGTGCAGAATAACCTGAAGTTTGCTTTAAATGTGCAAATATACCATAGGCTTGAACTGACTTGTTGACCTTCACCCATTGACTAACAACCCCTATATGCACACCGCTGTGTGCTTTCTTTCTGTGCTTGTAGGGCAAACTAGCTTCAACATCAGTTTATTAGAATAGCAAGCAACTGAAAAGCTTCAACATGAATCAGTTCCAGCTTACAATCGTTCTGCCTCTCTCATCAGATGGGTGGGTTCATTCTCTCTGTCATTACCTTATGTAAAACTGTTATGTATCAAGGGCATTTGTAATAGCATTATATAATGGTGTGTGGAGCCCAATAGTTTGTTCAACTTTTTCACCCTTGGCACCAGAAATTACAAATCAGCTCTCAGTCATGTCAGGGCATATGAAGTATCAGAGTGTTGTCTGTTTACCCAGAAATAACAGCCAATCTTTAGACTGACATTTGTGTTGGATATTTTCCATTGAGTTCTCGAGGAAATGGCAGTGAGTTCATTATTTTTGCCATTATATGAAAGAGTTTTCTGTCATTTTAGCACATCGCTCTGGCTACACATTATTATTTTTCAGTCACGGAAGGTTGAGGCAGCTGCCCTTTACTGACAAGTAACAGGAAACAGAATACAATGGAGAATCATATGATCAAACCCAAACCTGTCAGGGTTTGTCTGTCTGCCATCTACTTTTTTAAAGTGACTGTTTTTAAAGGGACTTAAAGGACTTTCTGAGTGTTCATGCAAAGCCCTCACTTCTAGATATTAACCTGATTTTAAACCACAACTTAAAATGAGATTATCTGTGCCAAAGAAGGTAATTTTTAAATGCTTTTTCTCAGCTTCTCAGTCAGATTGGTTCACAGCATTAGTCCCCATGACAACAACATACCAGCTGATGAAGTTTAGCAGTGAGAATATAGATCTGTGAAAGATAAAGCAATAGAGCACAAGCTAAATGATAAAAAACGGGTTAAGCTGTTTGTGTTAATGTTCATTCCAACCCACAAGCAGCAGTTATGCTGTTGTGATCTGTCCAAATTTAAGGGTGTATCAGTAAAATTAAGATTGAGGTTACCTTTGCTTTGCTTGGTTATGTTGGAATTAGTAGATGTGCACTGGTAGGACATAACCAGGATTCACTGACAATTTAAGTTATGGACATGTCTTAGAGCACTGAGCATTTAGCCAGCTGCTAAACTTTACAACAAACTTAGTTTTTAAAGTTTGGTTTATTTTATTTTTATTCATTTGTTCGTTTTTCACCTTTCAGACGAAAGAGCTTTGTACCTGAAAATTAATATATTACTTCATTGCATCGTATACAGTACAGAGGTGTCTTGAGCAAAGAAAAGTAGTTTTTAAAAAACTTCTGCTCTTGATTTATTTGCTTCAAAATAAATGCATGTCTTGTAAAGAGCCAAATCCTTCATCAGTAGGTGCTAGTGCTCATTGGAAAAAGGGTCTTTATTTTGGGAAAAAAAACACTAGCTCTTCAAGCCAGACCTCACAGCCTTTTTAAATTGTTGCTGTCAGCAGTTTTTTTTTCAGTGAAATATCCAGTTTACAACTGTTAAGTCTTAACTACCTCCCTCAGGCTTGGTGTTAATTTTTTTTCCTAAAACAGAACGGTTCGTTTTTAAAACAAGGAGAGGTAAAACTATCATTGTGTTCATCCACAGACACCACTGTTCACTGCATCTGTATCTATGGCATGAAGGTCTTGTAGAAGGAGAGGTGTCTGTTAAAGGACGCAGTTATCTTGTCATGCTCAGAGAATATGGTGTCATCCCCCAGATGTTTATGACCTGAAGATCAGGTTCTGTCTCTGTTGTGCTGTCACCTGAGAAGTTAGAATAGGCCATTGAGAAAAGGGTCTGTCTGGATACTGCAGTTAGTAATGCTGTCAAACATTCTGCAACTGTATCCTCTTAACAAAACTCATAAGTCCTTGTAAGGATTTTCTGAGTGATGCTGGAAAAGTCTCACTTCTTGATTTATGCTTGATTGTGATGTAATACTTAAAATGAAGTTATCAGTGCCAAAATAGGTTATTTCTGAATGCCGTTGCTCTGTCTCCCTATGCAGGCATTTACAGCATGATGACATTACTGCTGAAATATTATTGTTTTATGATAATGATATAGTAATGACATACTCATTTTAAACTTGACGCTAGCAACATTTTTCGAAACTATTGGAACAGGGTCACGTTACACTTATGTTACAGCACTTTTTCTTGAAACAACACTATCAAGTCATGAGAAACCTGTGAAGTTAAAAGTCATATACTGTCCCAGCTGTTAAATAGCATCTACAATGGCGCTCTTCCAGAGCAAGGATGGTATTAGCTTTGACTATAGCATTGACCATTGTTGACCCTCCACACCTCGATTCATCACTTGTGTTTGCTCAAACAGCTCATGCATAGAAATGCAGTGTATAAGCTGTGATCCTGAGTCACTTGAGTTCCACAGCCAGCGTGATGTTGTGCTGTCGTGTTTTAGTGTTTGTACACTACATTTAGGGAGTTTTCAGACCCCTTCACCTTTTTTCACTTTGGTTATGTTTTGACCTGATGCTGTGATTGTTTCAATTCTTTTTTCCACATGAATCTATACTTAAGAATGACAAAGTGAAGAGAAAGAAACAGTATTGCAAATAAAGCCAAACAGTACAATCTTTGTTTCTTCGGGCAGTAAATCTAGTCCCTCACAGTCTGTGAGTATTTCGGGTGCTTTTTTTGCAAACTCTAAACTCACATGTTTTGCTCTGTGAAGAGGATTTTGTCTACCTCCTCTGCCAAAAGCCCAGATCAGTGAAGGGCTCCTGTGATGGCTGTCCTTCTGAAACTTTGTGCCAGGATCTCTCAAACTCAGACTCACCATCTGGCTCTTGATCACCACTCTTACTGAAGCCATATCCCCCCAATGGCTCAGTTTCACCAGGCAACCAGGTCTTGGTAGAGTCATGGTTGTGCCAAACTTCTTCTAGTTGAGCATTTTTGAGGCCCCTGTACTCTTGGGAACCTTAAATGCAGCAGAAATTTATTGTAGCCTCCAGATCTGAGCCTTGGAGACAGTACCTTCACCCCATGTCTTGGCTTTTGTTCTGACATGCACTATCACCTAAAAAGGCTTTTTATAGACAGGTGTTAACCTTTTCAAGCCTGTCCATCAACTTGATTTGTCACTGATTGACTACAGTCAAGGTGCAGAAGCATCTCAGCAATGGTTAAGAGTAATAGAGGGCACCTAATTGGAATTTGTTGAGTGTTGTACAAAGGCTCTGAGTACTTGTACCAATGTGACCAATTTTCCTTTTTCGAAGATTATTTTTTCACTTTGTTGTTGTGGGTACTAAAGGTGGACCAATGAAAGAAAGTAATCTAATCAATGGTAGCATCACGCTGCTGCATAAACGTTTAAATGAGTGAAGGGAATCCAAGTACTTTCTGAGTGCTCTGTATTTGAATTTATCAGACCCTGTTGTCCTAATACCTGCAACAGTGGGACCTAAAGAAGTGTTTCTGTCTTTAAGAACTGGAAGTTTAAGCACTGTTTATAATTATCTGTGTGATGGACGCACTGGAGCATGGGTGAAAAAGCTGCATTAGTTTTCATATCCCACTGGATCTCCTTTCTAATTCCAATCTTTAACAAATTAGGTTTTTTTTCCACAGTAAAGACAAAGTGAGGCATATTTAAGGAAACTTGAGGCATTCTTGCCTTTTATGTAATCATCCCATCATGCATCCTCATTACCTTTGCTTTAATCTCAGGGCAAAATAAGTCATCCAAGTATTTGTCACACTCTACATCATTCCAACACTCCCCAAGCGCCCAACTGCTATTGGGACTTTTCCAAGTTGCCATGTGGTGGAGGAATAAAATCACAGCAGAAGGTGAACCTTAATAGCTGATATCACGCCAGGACTCCTCCTGGCCTATATTTGATTATTCAGGCCAGGCCC
Organism: Thalassoma bifasciatum; assembly: GCA_008086565.1. NCBI lineage: Eukaryota > Metazoa > Chordata > Actinopteri > Labriformes > Labridae > Thalassoma > Thalassoma bifasciatum. Next base: position 19,118 of record RPOG01006110.1, on the reverse strand, counting down.
AGCTCATTAGCACAGCACTAGAAGTATGTCAAATAATTGGAGTTCATTACACAAGGAATTGGGATTTTCTAAGTGCCAGTCTGTTCACTTGTACTTGCTGATTCCTGTGTTACTGCTGTAGTTAATCATGTGGCCATCGACATATTTCAGCATGGCTCCAATCCAGATTTCCATTCATCTTTCTCATATCCATTCAGCTTTTGTAACATCATGGCTTCTGTTTGTTGAATAACCTCAGAAAACTCTCCTCAAATGAACAGTTACCCACACATTACAGATGAGACTATAAATCTTAATCACAGAGTATTTAATCTCTGTACAGGAATGAGTCCAAGGTTTTTTGACTCACAGGGTTGATGTGGGTTCCCGCTCAAACCTCACTTTGAATGAAGTTGCTAAAGAGAGTGTGGGGATATACGCAGCTCATGATATTTTGGTTTACAAGAACAAGACAAGCAATATTTTAACACCATTTTCAAGAGCTCAAATATGCAATACCTACAGGTCCTTTTTGAAGAATTCTGTAGTGACTATTTTAGAAGGAATGTCCACTATGGCCTAGTGGTCAGATCGTGCACCCCATGAGGATAGCTTTTAAGTGGGCGGTCTGGGTTCAACCTGTGGCCTTTTTTCTGCATGTCCTCCCCATATTTTCCCTGTTTCATGTACATTAAACTGTTCAGTCCTCTCCGAACGAAGGTATAAAAATCCTAAAGAAAACAACTGTTGACAAAAGGAATGTCAGTTCATTTCGTTATTTTGAACAGAGTATGTATCACAGAGAAAGATACTACACCGCATAACATTTATTTCTTTTAAAATACTTTCAGTTTGAACATTAAATATTTTGTCTTTGAGGTGTATTCAGTTGAATGTAGTTGAAGGGGATTTGCAAATCAATGCATTCTGTTTTTATTTAAATTTTACATAACATCCTAATCTCATTGGAATTGGGGTTCTATATTGAAATGTATACATTGTATTGTTCTGATAATTTAAAAAATGGTCTGTAAGCTATGTTAAAAAAACTAAACATTTTTTCTAATAACAAAATTTGTTCAGTACTTGATTGTTTTTTGTTTTTCTTTTTCAGTTTAAGTTCCTGTCATTAATAAACACTTCCCTTTTTCTCCCCCCACAGATTTCATTGACAAGAGTGAACTGAAGGCATTCTTTGAAAGCAACTGTTCTCAGATTTATTTTATCTTCTATGAAAGTTTCATTACACTGGAAAGCAACTTAAAACAGAAAGGTAAGTAAAAACAGTTTTTCTCCTTTTTTTTAGAACTCAGTAGTTTGTAATTGACCACTGTACTCAATGCTGGTTCAATGATTAACCCTCTCCATGCATAATGTGGAAAGTGTCACTTTTGGGGCCCTAATGACCCTCTGCCCTACAGTGAAGTAAGCATTAGCTCACAGGAAAGCAATTACAGAAATATCCAGTGTAACTTGCACTCAACCTGACTCTGACCTGGGAACAGAGGACCAATTCCACTGAGATTATACTTTCACAGTAACACAAGTTTCCAAATGGCCAGTATTAATGTACATTATTGATGAGCCTAATGCAGAACAGCTCTTAGTAACATCTTTAAAATCCTAACTACTCCTTTTATCTTTTAGGGAACAAATCTCAAAGGGAGGAGCTGGACTCTATCCTCTTTATTTTTGAAGTAAGTCATATGTGTTGCTGTCTATATTTTTGATACATTCAGCTTTAACCTGTATCCTGTTGAGCTTTTTGGTATCATTGTTTTCATCATATTATGTTACAAGTCTTAACTCCTTTTGCCTTTTCTTTGCTATTTGATGAAACCATTCAGAGCTTATGCCAATGAAAGATGTTTTACCATCATAATGTAAAACTGTGGCAGGTTGTGGAGAGCACAGGGTCATTACTTGTATTTAGAACTTTGGTGTGTATGCAAATCAGGGAGGGTATGTTTGTTTTTGCATGTGCAGGGTAGGGTTGTGTTTGTTGCCCCTCCCTCTGTTTTTCTGCTCTCTAATGTTGCATGTGCAGGTTAAAGTCCCTTACCTTGTTTTCCCACCTGACTGCACAGACAGCTCCAGTTTCCAATACAAACAGTCTGCTCTCCAGTTACATTTGCTCAGGGCAGGGCTGCAAGGATGGCAGCAGATCAAAAAAGAAAATAAGGGTGGGCAGCTCTGTCTCTCCTTGTACAGTATGTCTTGTCCCATTTTCTGATCAGCGAATGGTACTGCATAAAAGTGTCCTTTGTTGTTTGGGGTTTTTGCTTTGGACTCAGATTGAATAATTGCACAGTGTTTGTCAGGTAGTTTTAGTTTGCTGAAGAATTCATTCTTGTGTTACTGTGTTATGTCAGTATGGTTCCTAATGTTTCATTGATTCATTGAAGTGCATACATCTCTGTCTCCTGATGGAAGTCAGATCAGCTTTTAGTGGATTGAGACTGGGTTTAATAATGTGAAAATACATAGACAAGTTAGTTTGCTGCTTATTTCAGTAACGTGTTTGAATGCAGTTTCCTCAAGATGATTCTCCCTATCATTTCACTATATTAAAAAATCCAAATTCACTGTTTTTCCCCCCTTCACGCCTCACCAAGACACCTTCCCTGTCTGTCTGCATACACCCAGTCATCTAACCTATGACATAAGCCTGGATTCATTCCTCCTACATATTCATGGAGTCATCTTTTCAAAAAGAACTAACATTGAAAGCAGCTTAACCCTCATTTGTCCCCTTTTAGCCCCTGCCGGTGACGTTGTGTGCTCTTACCAGTGCACTGAGAAGATAAGCTTACTTTGAGTGCTGTATACAGGACAGATACAGGGTCGCTTTGATCCTGTGCTCGGCTACACCGTGCAGACATTTCTTTGTGCAATATTAGATTAGTCATGTTAGCTCACATGTAGTAGTGAATATTACATCAGTGAATACATTACACTCAAAGACGTACCGCTAAACTTAGCCATGGTGTCCTGAGGTTATATCATACAACAAAAGATAAGGACGAATGCAGTAAAGAATTAACTCATTGAAGGCATGTAGATTGTTTGTTGATCTCATTTCCTTCACTTTGTGGAGGAATTTATGGCTTGTTTACCATATACCTTTCCATACTCCATAACACTGCTTTTGTTATTCCTTACCTCCCTGATTACCTATCACCTGACTCTTGTTGAGCAATCGAATCTGGTTGACCATTTCTGCGGTTTTTGTGTTTGCTCCGCATTTTCTGTACATGGATTACTCATCTGTCTCGATAAGGAGCGTGACCCCCTTTTTTCTTCGGAAGCTGTGGGGGTTTATGAGTCCTGATGCTGAGCCTGCTTGAGTAATAGATATCTGGAGGGGGTAAGCTTTTGTCCTTCCCCCCTAAACTCAGCTGGAACACCCCACCCCCATCACCACCACCACCAGCCATCATCATCCCCTTCCAAGATCTCTTTGTGTCTGCTGACACAAAAGCGTTCACCGTGGCAGCACATGATTGTGTATCAGAACTGGCAGAAAGAGAGAGAGACCTTATCTATGTGAGAAGGTCACATGTATTGCTACTTTTATTCACTCTTACCTGCTAGTATCCTCAAAGAAAAGGGCTCATGTTTTTCTTCCACATTCACTGTGTAGTCTCCGGATTTGAAATTTGATATGTGACATTTCTGAACAGCGTAACGAATTATCCGCCCTCGTTATGACACACCTAAATCATCATTGGCACCACTAATTGTTTTTAGGAGTTGAATAACAGGTTTAATGGAGACCTGTGGGTGATCTAGCAGTGCCAAGTGACAGTTAATGAAACACACGGTTATGAAACACATTACAAGTCCAATCCCAAGGAAAAAGGTTTATAAAACCTGAGGAACAGAGTCAACAGCTTAGACAGTGAAAGGGTGTGAAACAGCGTAAAATCTGCTCTATGTTCCTAAGACATACTGAGCATTGGCCTTTTACCTCGCATGGTTTTGGAGCCAAAAGAACCCTGTTATAGGCACCGCCATTGTGCAGCCAGAGACGGTGCAGTAGAGACCACAGAGAATCTGAGTGGAGCTAGGGGTCAAAAAAGCAAAAAGTACAGTATATTTGTTTTTTTTCTTTCAAAAGTCTGATCCCTTCTTGGCTCTTTTTCCAAAGCATCTTATTAATTAAAAGAAAAAAAACTACACAAGAACGACAGCCAACTTCTCAGAAAAAGGAAGGCTTAAACAAAATGCAGCCAAGCAATATCTTTATATCACCATAGAATACAGATGTGAGAGAAATTTCTATGAGTGTGTTAATTTTCAAAAGTTTTATCACCTCCTATCTGGAATTACTGAGGAGACAGAGTTTTTCACCAATACTGCAGCCAGAGGGAGCAGTCTTTGTGGCAGCCTCACTTCGAGTCAAGCACCATGACGTCCATGTTTTTTAAAGTCTCTGGTTCAATCTGAAAACAAAAAGCACTGTCCAAAAGCAAGAGCAGCAATTTCATTCGGGTTGCAACCATTACTAGTGCCAATTTTTGTTATTCACAGTACTGGATTTCCTGCTTAACTGTGTCAGTCAAGATGCATTGAAACTGACTTGTGTTGTCACATCTGGCTGTTGTTTAGACAAATTGTACAGCTAATATGAGTAAACTTTAAAAAATGAAAGTCATATAAAGAGAGACACTCTTTAAATGTCAAGGAGTGCTTCTAGAAATGACAAGAGCACTCTCCAAAATGGTTTTGTGTGTTTGTTTGTGTTTGTCATGAGACCAGATCGAGCTTCTCAGACCTTACGTAACCTCAGTTTGTTTATACTTCTGTTTGACTACAAATTACCTCTTGGTGTCTGTAAGCAGTTTGATTCTGGTGCCATTGAGGTTGTGGGACAGGTTATAGGGAGTTTTTGGACCAATAAAGCTCACAGGGAAGTCTGTGCAAAGCTGCTTTTTTCCCCAGGATGTGACCTCACCATGACCTGCCATCCGTCATCCGGACCTGAATCAGCATTTTGGTGTCCCCTCACATCCTTTTTGTACATAAAACCTGCTTATATTTGAAACTTAATCCTATGAATTTCCCCATACACAATAGTTACATAAATTGAATTAATTCAGCTCAATCTAATCAATATCTGTGACTTTAGTTTTACTCATGAGTTATGTAGATGTTTTAGTCTTTTACACATCTGTTAAAAATGCAAGGCCATTGATGGCAGAGCACTCACAAAATCCTTTGAAAAACATTCTCAGTGTTACTTTTGTCTAGTAAAGCCAAATGTATAGCACCAACGAATGAAGACAACAAAAGATGACTGTCAGATTATCTATTTACCAAGGGCCATGTAAGGTGCATGATTCATTAGTCACTCATTTGAATGCTACTCTGAAATGCACCATTAAAGTCAGGTAAAGGTGGAAGGTAATAAATATCAGTCTCATTCAGCATTCTGCAAAGGTATCATAATTATCTTAATGTACGTCCAAGGTTGCATTCCACAAACTGTTTTCTGCTTGTTTGCTCACATTATGCTAGAAAAATTAACCTTGGTCCATTTAGCTAAGTGGTTTCTTCCTCTGCCTTTCTCCTTTTGATGCGGTGCTTGTAAGGACTGACAGGTTCCTATAGTGAGCTTTGGTGAATCCATAAATGCAAATGAGTAAGTTTTGCTTGACTCCACCTATCCAGGCAGGGCAGATAAGTTCTGATGTCAGGGATGCCATGATTGGCCTCAAGAGCTAAAATTCTGAAACACAATTTAAAGGTATCTTGAATAACAATATGCAAAAAAGCGAAAAATACTGTCACGTCTTCTCATTCATTTCTTTAATCATGCCACTTCTAGAAATAATTCAGCTCAAATTGTTGAAAAGTGTTTATGCTGAAACAGTTACTGAGGCTTGCCAGAGCTTGGCTGAGGAGAAAGATGAAACTTGGTATCTGAGCCCAGTTGCAGTTGGATGCAATGAAGGATTTTTGTTGTATTCTGCTACTGCCACCTTCTGGCTTCAGGGGGGAATTAAAACTTCTTGCGAGGAAATAACCAAAGCCAGTTTAAACCATTCTTTTTTCATGTTTATATTGTCACCCTTGTAGGAAAAGACCTTTAATAACAAGAAAAGAAAGCAAGTCAGGGGGTTTGGTTAGCATATAAATGAGGATGCTGCCTTGTGTGATGCATGATAAACAAAGCATGTATGTATGTACAATGCTACAGATGGCTTTGATAAATTGTCAAGAAGTTAGGTGAATTTTTCTCAGGGTTATTCTTTTCTGTTGTGATTAATACCTTAGCTATGGCCAAGAAACTTCATCCTGATCATAGTGTTCAAATTTATGATTTGTTTCATAATTTACACACTTTTTGATTACCATCTGTCCTTCCAGTAGAGAAGTTGGATGTGGCATGAATCGAGAGATATGTGCTTTGTCTCCAGTGTTGTCTTGTCTGTCAAGAAGTTTCATTGTCACAAAAGGCATTATCAACATGAAGTCAAACAATATGTAAATGAACGTGTTTTTTTCCGGGTGTGTTGCGTATCTGTTGCTGCCGTCTAAAAGCCCTTGCAGGCCACCCCTTGGGGAAGTGTATTCTGTGGCATGATCAGGCCTTGCGACTAGAAACCTAAGTGCGGATCATGTAAATGTGTTAAGGCTGTAGTTGTACCACAGTAATACCCCCATCTTTATGCTGGTGTATGGCTGCAGATTAGAGTAACTCCACCAACCCTCAGTCCATGTATTCGCTTCATATCAGCCAGTAAATTCCTCATTGTTGCAACCGCCATTCCATCACCACAGGGAGTCTTTCTGAGCTAGCTTCTCCATCTCATTCCCACTCTTCCATCCTGGTGCTCTGTAAGGAGAGAGAAAGACCGTGTTATTGTGTCTGCTTACGCACACACTCATGCACGCACACACACAAAGGGAAAGGCTTAAGCAGGCCACCCTGCTGTGTTACCGCCTGACATAATGTGTCTGCTGCCCCAAGGAGACTGAGTGTAGGAGGCCTGCACAGAGCGCTGCACAGAGATGGTATAATCCCCCTGTGGATCAATAGGAAGGTACAACCAACGCTTGTACAGGCAAATCATCACGTCTATGGATCAGAGAGGAATTGAACAACGGCGATAGTCATCCAGTGCCCCCTTAAAGTGATGCATGTCTTTCAGTATCTCTGCTGTCACTGGGGATAACAAGGATTTACTCTCAGAGGACAAGAATGGAAAGGATGACGGGAAGACGGAAGTTGTTGACAAACTGAGACACTTAAAACATGAGATGACTTCAAGGCAACATAGCTCTGTGATAAAATACATTGTTCAAGTAAACTTTGACCTCCTCTGAGTTAATTCGCACACATCATTGCTTATCCGTAAAAGTTTGTAAAGGTTTCTTTCTTAGAAAGGCTATATAAAACTGTATTTTGTTTTTGTATTTTGTGTAAGCACTATGACATTTGAATTGTATTTTTGTATGAACACGACGTTATCAAATTGAGTCCGACTGTTAACAAATACTTATAAACTCACATCTTTCTATTCTCGTTCAATGTCGGAAAATCCTTGACATTATGAAACAATTTTTTCCCTTTCATACCAGACTATTCCTTTTCAGAGTCTCAAATTTTCTGCTGCTCCACTGTGTGTACAGGATTTAATCATTGTGCTTCTATCAAGCACATTTTTATAATGCTCTTATGGCTCGAGATTGCAACAAAAATGGTAGTATACAACCTTTTTTTAGCACATGTTAGTAGGACTTTCATCTGGTTGAGTTCATGCAAGTTTGTATGTTTTAATGCTCCCTCTCACACAGGCTCTGCATTAGACAGTGGTTGATTGGTTGAAAGTCACACTGGCTTAGTCAGTCACCTGCACCTTGTAGTGCATATTCGCAACACACAAAGACAGAGAACTTTATGGAGAAAAGCCTTACAATGAAGCAATTTATCGCTTATTATTTTTTTTTAAATGAGGAGAGAGGGGACGAGGCTGGTGGTGAGGGAGAGCCAGCAAAAGATGCCAAATCAGATGGAGACAGATGATGATGAAAAGGACAGGGAGCAGCAGGTGAAGAAAAAAAGGAAGGGAAACTGGGGACAGTTGTAACATGGAATGGTTACAGCATGATATGTCTCCTTTTTAATTAGTATTTGAAGAAATTATATTTTTCAGCTTCTGCTTGTTGCAGACAAACTTCATCTTCACAGTAAAATATTTTGCAGATGTCATAACTTAAGTCACTGTCGATATTTACTTCTTCAAAAAACTACCATATGCCAATTAAATCATTTATATATCAGCATTTAAGGCAAGTTTATTATTTATTTATATAGCACATTTTAGCTACAGGGCCATTTAAAGTTCTTCAAATAGACTTTGGCAAAATAAGTTAAAAGAAAGCATTGGGGTTCAAGAAAAAAAAGTTAGCATAGATTAAAATGGACAAAGAAAAGGTTAAAATGTATTTAAACAAATTAGAAGATATAAGCATGAAAGTTGCTGTGCAGAGGTGTGCAGCTGTGAAAATGTGGTGGTGCTATCGTCCCCCAAAAAAGTGCTACCAACTGAGGAATGAAAAGAAACTTGTTTTCTCACACTGCAAGTTAGATGATCTTGTTATGATGCTGACCATAGTTGGATTGTGTAGTTGAGTCAGTCAGAGCTGCATGTGTAGTAATGTAATAACGGGTGAACTTGATTTTATATTACAATCATGAAGCCTCATAGGGTTAGTGATTAGGATTTGATGATAAGAGAGTCATTGGACCTCCTGTTGCTCACAGGTCATTGACTATTAGCCAACCATATGCACATGCACTCACACATCCACCAGGCCTCAGCCTTTTTTCCACCTCTCCAGAGGGACCCAGTTAGCCTGTCCCTGAATTCAGGAATAATGATAGGCTGCTGAAAGGTTAGGGCACTCTAATTGACTTGTGAAGTAATCTATGGGGAGGTGATGACATTTCCCTGTGCTCGCTCATTAGAGCTGACATGCAAGGCCAAATGGAGGGAAATTCATAATTCTTTTTTTTTTTTACAAGTGTTTTGCATCAGAACAAAGTGAGTTGTTGTTTCCTCTGTCTTTAAGTCCTGTGTCAAAAGAGGACAAAAAGTATTCTGCAATTGAACACAGCATTGCTTAGTTTACAAAAAATTTCCACAAGTTTGTCACCTAAAATGCAGGATCAGGAAAAAGTTCTAGAGGTCATTTAAAAGTTGACAGAGCTGAAGTGATGCTCTTAGATGTCCCGCTTTGTAGGAGCTAAATGGAATTAGTTTCACATGAGACAAAGAAACTAGGAGTATAAAATTGTTTAAAAAATCTGAAACTGGAGGAAGCATTTGCTTAAAAGGCTAGCTTGTTGATTGATTGTCAAATGAAACGTTGTCAATATTCAAACCCAAAGCTGCTCAATTCTTATCAATGTGAATAGTAAAAGAGTAAGACCTTTCTGTGCAACCGTTGGGTTATTATTTTTACTTCACTGTTCTTTATGATTGACTACAAGAACAAAACTGTAATCACCTCTTCTGTTTTTCTCTCCCCCAGAAAATTTTACAACATCTGCCAGAGAAAATCTACAACCGTTGGCAGTTTCACAGTATAGGTACGTATTGATGACCGTGTACGTTTTGCAGCTCCTTGGACACCAAGCTTTGTCTCTCTGATTCACCAGACAACTAGCTTTGTACTGGTGAGGTTTCTTTCCTCCTTATGCTTCTGTGACCTCGGAGATAGACTTTAGGACAAAATAATGGCACCACAACTGTGCCTAAGCCTTCTATAACGAAGAGAAAATAATTAGTCCTAGAAGGGGATGTAAATGGAAAATGCAAATTAGCACTTCATTTGAAATGCAAATAAGTAATTGAATTATGCTGGCATGATCTCGGTCTCTCACAAAAAGAAAAACCCTTGCGAGAAGCGATAACCCCAATTATGACTGTTTTTTGTCAGGTATTGGATGCAGACATTCAGGCCTAGATCATTGTTGGAGATAGGCCATCTCTGCAGAGTTGTATTTTCAAATATCAAGGGAGAGGACACATCATCAACTCAGCTATATACAGTATATTGTCTTATGTGGTCTTACAATACAGCGATTGTATTTCAGATACCAAGTAACTATAAATAAACGTAGACATCATGTGTCATTCCAAACAGTTTGACCTTCTTATTATTCAAGCACCCCTGCTGTCATCGCTACATTATCATTCCTTTTGTGACACTTATGACTTTGATCCTGCACTTAACTTAAGTTGGTGCTTTTTGTATTGTTCTGTAAATCAGACATTGGGATCCATCAGTAGAAGGTTAGCTAGCAAATTATCTTTGTCACAAAATGTATCGTGTCACAAGTACTATGAGGAGTATTTCAGGCTTCAGGGTTTCCCATGAGCTCTTGCAATACCAAAGGATGCTGACGCTTTTGTCGAGGTGATAAACTGTCCTGCTAGAACAGCATAAACAAGATTTTCCTGTATTTTAAACTAGCAGCTTCTTCAGCTTAACTTCAGTTTTACTCCTCGCCCTGGCGGAGTCTGTTTTCTCCAAACATCCCATTTTCAGAGGACAGCTTTCAGCAATTAATTTATTTTTTACACACATTTTTTGTGCAGATTTAGAGAGACAGGAAACTGGAAGAGATGAGGGTGAAGAAAGACATGCAGATAAAGATTGGTAGTTGGAAGTTGCAGCATAAAGGGTGCTGCTCAACCTGCCAAAGAAGAGGAAAAGTCAAATTTTCAATGCAAAGAAAGTATTTTTATGTGCAGACAGGGGCATCCCTATCATACACTGTAGTAGATTCATGGGACAGATAGTACAAAGAGCTGCAGGAGCATATTTAACAAAGTTTTCAGTCCGCCATCTTTTAAAAAAGGTATTAAGACTCACTTGTCAGACATGAACACTTGAAGAACAGTGTGCAGCTATAGAACTAACAAATATTGGCAGAAAGCATATTTAAGAAAAATGTATTTGAAAAGTGTATTTGTTTTATATTTTTGATGAACGTTTCCGGTGTTGACATGACGGAGGCAAGGGCCAGTCAGTGAGATTAGCTCTTTTTTTTTTTTTTTTTTTTTTTTTTTCACTCCAGTGAGTGAACACATATTGCACTCAGTTAAAATACACATGCAGGGGCGCAGATGGCCTAGTGGATATGGCTGCGGACAATGAGGCTTGCCCTCGAGCGGGCAGCCCGGGTTCGAATCCGACCTGTGGCCCATTTCCCTCATGTCACTCCCCACTCTCTCTCCCCTTTCTGATGCTATCCACTGTCCTCTTCTATCTAATAAAGGCACAAAGGCCAAAAAAATAACTTTAAAAAAATACACATGCAGTGATAGGTGTTTGTCTCTCAAGGACTGTAGGCTGTATTCTGACACTCCTTTAGGACATGGAGATAATCTTGTTTTTTGTTGTTGTTGTTGTTGTTTTTTGGTGTCTTTTTGGGGGTAATTTTAACTCTTTGCTTCATTGGCACAAGTAAAAAACCTCTCAAGACTGAAGGAAAATATTATCACCGCAGTACTGCATTACATTAAGTGAGACGTTAAGAAAATGGAACTGAAGATAAATTATGAAAAGGTAAAATAATTTAAAATGGACCAGTTTTGATAAGTATTTTGTGATTTTCAGCTTAGTTGAATGTCTTGTCTCATATTTGTGAACCTGATAATGTGTGTTGTCATACTTTGTAAGCTAAGTGTATCATTACACCCCAGTGGAGAGTCGTTCTGGACGCCCTGGTCAGTATTCTACTCTGGTTGTCATTGAACTGCACTTCAGAGACTCAAGGCTTCATTGTGGCTTTTGTCTGATTTCCAGGAAACTTTTTTATCTGTGGTCAGTGTATGTCTGCTCTGTAGCGTAGACTGATAGCTTGATAGTTTCCTGCCATATCTGAGGGCTAATTGAATTCTTGTGAGACCATTTCTTCTCTCACCGTTCTCATAATTTGCCACCAGGATGCATTCTTTTAGGATTTCAGGGATTTGTTCAAAATTCTTTGGGTCGAAAAGGTTAGTCAGGAATGACAGTAATGGCTTGTCTTTCAAGGTACACTTTGTAAAGTGGAAGGTGTTTAACTACAACCATTTAAAGCTGAAAAAATACCACAAGCTTTTATCACCTTTGTGTGTGTACTTCTACCTCCTGTTGTCATGAGCACTGCTTTTTATGTTTTCAAGAAATAAACATAATTGATTTCATCTTCTAAGAGGAGAGTAATAACAGCAGCACGAAAACCCAATTATAAGCTCATACTCTCATTTCCAGTGTGTTAGCTTTCCTTATCTCTGTACTTAAATTCCCCATAAATACTAGCCTAAATTTCCACCAGCTCCTCGAGGACTTCATTAAAGCAGTTCGGTCTGCAGCCTGTCAGAGAAAATGTCCCACTTCACACACAAGTAGAGCACTTCCAGGCCAGGTATTCAGCATTCAAAGCAATGTCCTACTTGAGAACAACAGAACCACATTCTCTACATGAAAGCAAATCAATAGTGACTTTATAAAAATTTTGATCAGGAATATGTTGCGCCTTGCCAGTCACTCCATTGGTTTGTCAAGGTTTATTCTCTGTGGTGGAAATGACAAGCAAGTCTTTTTCTGTCTGCTGTATGATTCCTGTGTTACTGTGCAAAGACCTCTAATAGATATATGGTTGCATTGGCTTAGCTAAGCAGGCTTTTTTTATTCTGTCTTCCAGGTTCCCTTCTGAAAAAGCTTCTACACACTGGAAACTCCTTCAAAGTATGTATTTTTGTCAGTAACACAAGATATGATAAAAAAAAATCATCACATTTAGGTAACATACTGCTCTGGAACTCATCTGTAAATGCTACAAAATTTGAAAACCTAAAGTGATACTCACCTTTTCAGACGCAACATTTTTTTACTGGTCAGACTTTGCTTGTTTTTTTGTACTTCAGTCGTTCCCAATCTCCTTTCTAGATCCGCTGTGAGGGGATCCGTCTCTTCCTGCTGTGGCTGCAGGCTCTGAGAGACAACTGTGCTGAGGAACAGTTCCTTATCTTTGCCTGCCTGGTACCAGGATTCCCTGCCGTGCCCTCCTCAAGGGGGCCATGTACTCTTGACACCATCATTTACAACCCCTTCTCCAACCCCCCTGATGGTAAATACTGATGCTCTGCTTCAAAAATCCTTTTGTAGTGTGTAAACTTGCAGCACAGTTTGCCTTCTTTGTTTTGTTTTTGATATACTCATAGGTGACTGTATTTGCCTATTGTAACAATGTCAAGTTGTTGATTTTTTTTTTTTCAAAATGAAATATTCAATTCAACTCAAAATGATCTGAGTTGTAATAAAGAAATTGATTGATTGTTTATGTTTACTTTTGGTGAAATATTGAAAGGAAATATAAGTAAAAGAGAGGATGAAGGCTACACACCAGAAGCTACTGTGATGTTTATTTAAAGAAAATTATCTCATGTTATGTTTCAAGCTGAAGCCCAAAACACAACAATTCAATGTGTGCACTAGAGCAGCTCCTGCTATGCAGACTTGATTTCTCTTTTAAAGTGTGTTGCCTCCGTCCAGAACCCGGCACTTTAGCATTTTGATGTGTGTGGCCTCTCTGTTCGTGCTTAGAAAAAATGTGGTTTATGTCACCTGATGGAAATCTGTATATCTCTGTATTTGAACAGCAAAGGTGGTGCCTGAAGAGATTACCCCTCTGGTTCCAGCTGTCGTTGGAGAGAAAGTTGCGGATGACCAGACCTGTTACGTCCTTGAAACCCTTCTTAAGTACATGGTCACCCAGGTAAAGAAGTGATCATGCTAGAGAAGAGGAAATTTACAGTTACTTCAAAATTCACCATTTAGTTTTTCCCCAAATGTTAGTCCATTTGAGACCGCTTTTGCACTAGTTACGCTGTAGTGCAGTGATACATCAGAGATGATTCATACTTTTGGTCAGTGGTTAAGTCGATAAATGTAGTTGTAACAGAATAATGGATCATCATGGCCTTGATTTATTTTTGGTATTTTTATTTTTTAATTGCTTTTAAGAACTTCATTGTTAATAATGTTTAAATGATTAAATTTATTCTATTAAAAGGTTACCGTACAGCCTTAACAGAAACTGCTAGCCATGTAAGTAGTTCTTTAGCTACACAGTGAAACTCCCCATGTCTCTTTATAGTTTGTTTACACGGTGTGTTTTTCACGGAATGCTTGGATAGTTTGTAATCATTTTCTTCACAACATTTTAAGTGCTTTAGTCAGTATAATTCCTATGTAGCTTTCTATGTACACTTTGTTTGTGCAACCTTGAGCAACTATTGTGTTGCCAACAATACCCTGGCACTGTTGAAGTGATGCTAACCATCTCCTCTCTGAAACCTGACCTTCTCTGCCTTTATGCTCTGTCTGCCAGGCGTCCAGTTTAGAGTGGAAGAATAAAGAAAACCAGGACACAGGCTTCAGGTTTCTCTTCAGCCTTTTCAAGAAATACTACCTTCCACATCTTTTTCCCTCTTTCACCAAGCATACAAATCTCTACAAGCCTTTACTAGGTAAGCTGACATTCAGTGTATGAGCACATATTTGCTTTTGAGTTGAAAGCTTTTCAACTCAGTTTTCTATTATTGGTTCTTTCTATTAAGACTTGCACAATGTACTCAGACCTCAAGAGCAGCTACTTGTGTACTGGGAGCTCTATATATGTATATCATTTAAAAAAACACCACATATAAAAATATATTTACAAGCCAAGATTTCACACAATGTAACTTTAACTGTGTGTACAGCAAGTGTGTGTGTGTGTGTGTGTGTGTGTGTGTGTGTGTGTGTGTGTGTGTGTGTGTGTGTGTGTGTGTGTGTGAATGTGTGTGTGTGTGTCAAACTGGACAATTGGGGCTTTTTATTTCACTAACAGGAATTTTGAAAAAAACATTTTTTTACAATTTCCGCACTGAATAGTGTTACACCCCTGGCTGCACAAACTTCTAAGACTTTTCAGTTAGTTGAACAGCTTAGAATTTTTATACATACACAGTATCACTGCAACATCAAAATATTCAGTGCTGTATTCACATCTTGTTTTCTTTGCTCTTCTTTTATTCCTTTTCAATCCTGTCCCCTTCCTTTCCTTCACTTCTTTCCTCCATTTTTTTTCACTTAGACTTACCCCATCACAGACCCAAACCTTTGTATGTGCCAGTGACAAGGAACAATGAAAGCACCTTCTGTACGAGGGACCAGTACCTGGCACCCCGTGTGGCGTTCATCACCTGGCTGGTCACTTTCTTCCTGGAGAAGAAATATGTCAGCAGTGCTGCCATGGCACAGGGCGCAAAGAACGGCACTGAGGTCATTCCCAAACTCATCCAGGTGAGCTTACCACTGTGTTGGCCTCTAGTCTCCATGTAGTGGATGTTGGAAGTAGGGCTGTCATGAAGAAGCATTGTATGCCCTGAGGAAACAGAATTTCACTCTCATATACTTATTTCGAGACACATAGAACAAATATCTTACTCTAAAGACCAATGCATTTGTTTATTCCTGTAGAGTTGTTATAAAAACCTCTGGGATAAAAACACAAGACCAATTTTGAGTCAATTTGACTAGATACTGTCTTGCAGTATGAAAGCCGTCTTTGAGCATACCGTACCACCAACGACTCTTACTGTGTCTCCCTGTTGCCCAGACTGTCACTGCGGGCGGTAGCAGCCAGGAAAAGGATAAAACATCAGATGGGGATCCCAGCGGGCCAGCAGGGGAGCCTGAGAAGAGCCACTCCAACAGCAGCACTCTGTCAGACCGACGGCCAAGTGATTCCAGTTTGTGTAGCATCGAGGAAGAACATCGCTATGTTTATGACATGGTGCATGCCATCCTGCTTTCCACCAGGGACAATGTAAATTTTGTCAACGAGGTTTTTCACCAGGTATACTGGCATCACAAAGCAGTTTCTTTATTACATGTTTAAAAGATTAGTGACACTGCAGTTTGCAAATGTATTCAGGATCAATTATAGATAGCATGTACTCTGCTGCCCTCTGTTGGCAAATTGTTTGCATAACTTTAAAATCCTCCCTACTGCCATGATACAATGTTGCAATTAGTCAGAGTGTAATTCCATGCTCTCCTCTGTAGGCCTTTCTGCTGCCCTCTTGTGAAGCATCAGCAACCAGGAAGGTGATCAAAGTGTACAGGAAGTGGATTTTGCAGGAGAAGCCAAGCTTCATGACAGAGCCTGACACAGATACCCGGATAGATGAAGTGGATGACAACCCTGATCAAATACTTCGCACAGAGACCAACAGCATGCATGTACAGGTGCAACTTGACAGACCAAACCAAATGTGTTTTTTTGTCACACATTTTCTATTCGATAATCTTATTTTGAATTATTTAGTGACATGCATCATTAGGTTTTGAGGAGTAGCTTGTTTCTTTCTTGTGCACACAATTATACAGAGGTTCAATATGATTGTTAATGAAACAAACCTATAATTCTCAAATAGAAATCTTACCTTTACCAGCTTTTGATTTCTTTGTGTCTACCACCTAAAGACAAAATAGATTAGATATGGTTCAAAAATTTTGCACCAGATTTATATCCCACAGTGACATGTGATAATGAAAGTGATAACATGACTGGCCTTAAAATCAGGCTCTACCTGATAGTCTCAATAAAGCATAGCCTTGTCAAAACTAGTGTGTTTTCTTAAAAAGAAAAGAACAAGTTAAAAGCTGCTCCACTGCAGTGTAGTGTCTCTTGATAGCTTAGCTTTTTTCTACTGATGAGTTGTCTGTTGAGTCAGTTGCTGATCTGCGTGTTTCTTTACCAGACAATTGAGAGTCATGGCCACAAGCGGTCCTCCAGCTGGGGGAGGACTTACTCGTTCAGCAGTGCCATCAGTCGAGGCTTTCTCACCGAGGAGGAAAACAGAGACGTGAAGACTGGCATCCAGCCCACACTACAGGTTTGTTCCAATACCAAGAGTCATATTTTTGTGTGAAATGCTCTTAGTGACTTGGAATTCTCTCTATGCTTATGCTTTCATTGAGTTAATTTCCTGTCTCTTACTTTTTTTATCTCCTTTACAATTGTATAATGTGTTTATGCACCTGCATTTTCAGGTATTCCTGACAAATTCATCCAATGTGTTCCTGTTGGAGCCATGTCAGGATGTTCCTAAACTCCTGGATAATCAGGTTGAAGTGTGCAAGGGTGTTCTCAGCATCTACAGGCACATGATCATGGAGCACACTATGAACACACAGACATGGTCAGTGAGATATGCTGGTGTACACAGAATATTTTCTCAGATTTCTTTATTTGTTTTAAACTGACCAGACTTTTTAAGAAATCACTCTCAGTCACTACCCGTTTGACACCTATCATTTTCTGTCTGTGACCTCCAGGGAGCAAATGCTGCAGGTATTGCTCAGAATTACAGAGGCAGTGATGAAGAGGCCACAGGAAAACCAAAGAAAAGACAGCTTTGCTGAAAGTTTGGCCTCTATACTCTTCAGGGTAAAACTCATTTTTACAACAAGTGAATTATTGTGTGTTTCGGATTCATTATCATACAAACCAAGTCAAGTAGTCATATAATGCACATAATTCTTGACAGGTAACCACAATCTCTTGCTCAGGAATCTGTGTGTGCCTGTGTCTTCATGTGTTAAATGTACTGGTTGGTGTCTGTGTGTGTAAAGTAGACGGAGTGTTGACACAAAGGCAAAGAGACATTACACAAATGAGATGCATCATTGGAGAATTGTGCTGTCATATCTTATCAGGCTCTGCTTTTCATTCCTGCAAAACTGTCTGTCAAAGCTAATTCCTTGGTCCTTGTCTCATCTTGAATGCAGACCATCATCGTGGCATGGGTGCGGGCCAACCTTTGCGTATTTATCTCCCGGGAGCTATGGGACGAGCTGCTGGCAGTGTTGTCCTCTCTTACCTGCTGGGAGGAGCTGGTGACAGAGTGGGCCAGCATCATGGACTCGCTGACGGCTGTGCTGGCACGCTCCGTTTACGGCCTGGACATGGCCAACCTGCCACTGGACAAACTCAGCGAACAGAAGGAGAAGAAGCAGAGGGGGCGGGGTAAGAAATAGGAAAAGAAATTGAGATCTTTGAATTGGGGGACGACGACTTAAAACTGGTTTCTTAAAGATTCTAGTATCCAAACCCCTGAGATGTTACACAACTAATCAGAGACTTAATATTCTCAAGGTTTTCAAAGCCCCATCTAAAGAATTAAACCAGTAGAAATAAAATGTAAAGCCTTCAGGGGTCCAGTTTTCATACATGCTCATTTTACTGAAAAATCAACATTCAGTTCTATTGATTATCCTGGTATTACATATCTCCAGCAATACACATCAGTAGGGTTCTGTGTGGTTTTCAGAGGAAGTGTCCTTTAATCAAAAGTTCAGGGGTTTGATCTCTGCTCCAATTTCCCCGTGCAACAAACTAAACTGTAAATAGAGCATCCTGTGTAGAACTCTGCCACATCAACATAACTAACTCCAATCAAAAAAGAGTGATCTGCTGTAGCTACCCTTTAGAAAAGAGGGTAAAGGAGAAGAAATGGGTTTTGGACATTTGTATTTCAGTTTGTAAAGCATGATCAGTAACAACGCGCAGTATGTATTTTAGAGTAATAATTGATGCACATTTACCCTTCCACTATATGGATGTTGCCTCTCAAGCAGTTGCACAGTGTTCACAATTGACACTTTGGAAGACAGAGAATGAATATTTGACACGCTTTGGCTCCCTGCTAATCAAAGACCTGTGACTTATCAACTTCCCCAGTTCCAGTCCTTTGAGTTTCCCTGTCTGATTGGATTTTTATTGATACTACCACTTGTGGTCACAAAAATAAAAAATAACTCCTCCAAGATCTTTCACTGTAACACACACACAATCTTTAACTGTGAACATTATGGTGAGCTCGTGTTAGTTTAGATGAAATCCTTTCTCTATGAACAACAGTGATGTTTGCAGATCTTAAAACCCTGTATTACATGGTGAGTTCATAGAAGGGGTCTTGTAATACTATTACAATACTATCTAATTGTCTTTTTCTATCCTTGTTCTTTTGTGATGCTTAAGGCCAAAACCTTGGTAATAAGAGAGTGTTTTCTTTTTTCAG
>RPOG01006109.1:0-18194 GCA_008086565.1 Thalassoma bifasciatum | reverse complement strand
GTAGGTTTTGAATGTACTTTGACTGGTCTTCTTTCTAGAAATCTTGGTTTGCACCTATTTAAAATATTCAAATGTAGGTGGTGAATGTACTTTGGCTGGTCTCAATGCTAGAATTCTGGGTTTAAACTGAATTGAAACAGTCTAAAGTAGGTTGTGAATGTACTTTGACTGGTCTTAATGCTAGAAATCTGGCTTTAAACTGACTTTAACCCGTCTAAAGTAGGTTATGAATGTATTTTGACTGGTTTTTATGCTAGAAATCTGGTTTAAACCAATTTAAAACAGTCAAAAGTAGGTGGTGAATGTACTTTGACTGGTCTCAATGCAAGAAATCTGAGTTTTAAACTATTTTAAACAGTCTAAAGTAGATTGTGAATGTAGTTTGACTGGTTTCAATGCTGGAAATCTGAGTTTAAACCTATTTTTTACAGTCTAAAGTAAGTTTTGAATGTACTTTGACTGGTCTCAATGCTAGAATTCTGGGTTTAAACTGACTTTGTACAGTCTAAAGTGGGTTATGAATGTACTTTGACTGGTCTTAATGCAAGAAATCTGAGTACAAAACCTAATTCAAACAGTCTAAAGTAGGTCATGAATGAACTTTGACTGGTCTCAATGCTGGAAATCTGAGTTTAAACCTATTTAAACAGTCTAAAGTAGGTTATTAATGTACTTTGACTGGTTTTTATGCTAGAAATCTGAGTTTAAACCTATTTAAAAATGTCTAAAGTAGTTGATGAATGTACTTTGACTGGGTTTAAACTAACCTTATTCAGTCTAAAGTAGGTTTTGAATGTATTTTGACTGGTCCCAATGCTAGAATTCTGGTTTAAACTGACTTTAAACAGTCTAAAGTAGGTTATTAATGTACTTTGACTGGTCTCAATGCTAGAAATCTGGCTTTATACTGACTTTAAACAATCCAAAGTAGGTTGTGAATGTACTTTGACTGGTCTTAATGCTAGAAATCTGGCTTTAAACTGACTTTGAACAGTCTAAAGTAGGTTCTTAGTGTCAATTGACTGGTCTTTATGCTAGAAATCTGGTTTCAACTGACTTTAAACAGTCTAAAGTAGGTTGTGAATGTACTTTGACTGGTCTTAATGCTAGAAAACTGGGTTCAAACTGACTTGAACCAGTATAATGTAGGTTGTGAATGTAGTTTGACTGGTTTCAATGCTAGAAATCTGAGTTTAAACCTATTTTTTACCGTCTTAAGTAGGTTTTGAATGTACTTTGACTGGTCTTAATGTTAGAAATCTTGGTTTACACTGACTTTGAACAGTCTAAAGTAGGTTTTGAATGTACTTTGACTGGTCTTCTTTCTAGAAATCTTGGTTTACACCTATTTAAAATATTCAAATGTAGGTGGTGAATGTACTTTGGCTGGTCTCAATGCTAGAATTCTGGGTTTAAACTGAATTGAAACAGTCTAAAGTAGGTTGTGAATGTACTTTGACTGGTCTTAATGCTAGAAATCTGGCTTTAAACTGACTTTAACCCGTCTAAAGTAGGTTATGAATGTATTTTGACTGGTTTTTATGCTAGAAATCTGGTTTAAACCAATTTAAAACAGTCTAAAGTAGGTGGTGAATGTACTTTGACTGGTCTCAATGCTAGAAATCTGAGTACAAAACCTAATTCAAAGAGTCTAAAGTAGGTCATGAATGAACTTTCACTGGTTTCAATGCTGGAAATCTGAGTTTAAACCTATTTAAACAGTCTAAAGTAGGTTTTGAATGTACTTTCACTGGTTTTTATGCTAGAAATCTGAGTTTAAACCCATTTAAAAATGTCTAAAGTAGTTGATGAATGTACTTTGACTGGGTTTAAACTAACTTCATTCAGTCTAAAGTAGGTAATGAATGTATTTTGACTGGTCCCAATGCTAGAATTCTGGTTTTAACTGAATTTAAACAGTCTAAAGTAGGTTGTGAATGTACTTTGACTGGTCTTAATGCTAGAAATCTGGCTTTAAACTGACTTTGAACAGTCTAAAGTAGGTTGTGAATGTACTTTGACTGGTCTTAATGCTAGAAATCTGGGTTTAAACTGACTTGAACCAGTATAATGTAGGTTGTGAATGTAGTTTGACTGGTTTCAATGCTAGAAATCTGAGTTTAAACCTATTTTTTACCGTCTAAAGTAGGTTTTGAATGTACTTTGACTGGTCTTAATGTTAGAAATCTTGGTTTACACTGACTTTGAACAGTCTAAAGTAGGTTTTGAATGTACTTTGACTGGTCTTCTTTCTAGAAATCTTGGTTTGCACCTATTTAAAATATTCAAATGTAGGTGGTGAATGTACTTTGGCTGGTCTCAATGCTAGAATTCTGGTTTAAACTGACGTTAAACAGTCTAAAGTAGGTTGTGAATGTACTTTGACTGGTCTTAATGTTAGAAATCTGGCTTTAAACTGACTTTGAACAGTCTAAAGTAGGTTATGAATGTATTTTGACTGGTTTTTATGCTAGAAATCTGGTTTCAACTGACTTTAAACAGTCTAAAGTAGGTTGTGAACGTACTTTGACTGGTCTTAATGCTAGAAAACTGGGTTTAAACTGACTTTAACCAGTATAATGAAGGTTGTGAATGTAGTTTGACTGGTTTCAATGCTAGAAATCTGAGTTTAAACCTATTTTTTACCGTCTAAAGTAGGTTTTGAATGTACTTTGACTGGTCTTAATGATACAAATCTTCGTTAACACTGACTTTGAACAGTCTTAAGTAGGTTATGAATGCACTTTGACTGGTCTTCATTCTAGAAATCTGGGTTTACACCTATTTAAAATATTCAAATGTAGGTGATGAATATACTTTGACTGGTCTCAATGCTAGAAATCTGGGTTTAAACTGAATTGAAACAGTCTAAAGTAGGTGACGAATGTATTTTGACTGGTTTCAATGCTAGAAATAGGGGTTTCAAACCATTTTAAAACAGTCTTAAGTAGGTTGTGAACGTACTTTGACTGGTCTCAATGCAAGAAATCTGAGTACAAAACCTAATTTAAACAGTCTAAAGTAGGTGATGAATGTACTTTGACTGGTCTTAATGCTAGAAATCTGGGTTTAAACTGACCTAAAACAGTCTTAAGTAGGGAATGAATGTACTTTGACTGGTCTTAATGCTAGAAATCTGGTATAAACTGACTTTAAACAGTTTAAAATAGGTTGTTAATGTACTTTGACTGGTCTAAATGCTAGAAATCTGAATATAAACCTAATTTAAACCATCAAAAGTGGGTTATGAATGTACTTTGACTGGTCTCAATGCTAGAAATCTGAGTTTAAACCCATTTAAAAAGTCTAAAGTAGTTGATGAATGTACTTCGACTGGTCTCAACGCTAGAAATCTTGGTTTAAACTGACTTTAAAAAGTCTAAAATAGGTTATGAATGTATTTTGACCGTTTGTTTTTGCTAGAAATCTAGCATAAACTGACTTTAACCAGTCTGAAGTAGGTTGTTAATGTACTTTGACTGGTTTCAATAGAGTTGAAACCGATTTAAAATGTCTAAAGTGGGTTTTGAATGTACTTTCACCGGTCTCAATGCTGGAAATCTTAGTTTAAACCTATGTAAAACAGTCTGAAGTAGGTTATGAATGTACTTTGACTGGTTTTAATGCTAGAAATCTGGGTTTAAACTTACTTCAAACAGTCTAAAGTAGGTGAAGAATGTACTTTGAGCGGTTTTAATGCTAGAAATAGGGGATTAAAACCACTTCAAAACAGTCTAAAGTAGGTTATGAATGTACTTTGACTGGTCGCAATAGTAGAAATCTGGGTTTAAACTGACTTTAAACAGTTTAAAATAGTTATTGAATGTACCTTCACTGGTCTTAATGCTAGAAATCTGAATATTAACCTAATTTATACCATCCAAAGTATGTTATGAATGTACTTTGATTGGTCTCAATACTAGAAATCTGAATTTAAACCCATTTAAAAATGTCTAAAGTAGGTTTTGAATGTACTCTGACTGGTCTCAATGCTAGAATTCTGGGTTTAAACTGACTTTAAACAGTCTAAAGTAGGTCATGAATGAACTTTGACTGGTCTCAATGCTAGAAATCTGGTATAAACTGACTTGAACCAGTCTGTTGTAGATTATGAATGTACTTTGACTGGTCTTAATGCCAGAAATCTGGGTTTAAACTGACTTCAAACAGTCTAAAGTAGGTGACGAATGTACTTTGACTGGTTTTAATGCTAGTAATCTGGGTTTAAACTGACTTTAAAAAAGTCTAAAGTAGGTAATGAATGTACTCTGACATGTCTTTATGCTAGAAATCTGAGTTTAAACTGACTTTAAACAGCCCAAAGTAGGTGATGAATGTACTTTAGTCTCAATGCTAGAAATCTAGGTTTTAAACTATTTTAAACAGTCTAAAGTAGGTTTTGAATGTACTTTGAATGGTCTTAATGCCAGAATTCTGGGTTTAAACTGACTTTAAACAGTCTAAAGTAGGTAATGAAAGTACCATGACTGGTCTCAATGCTTGAAATCTGAGTTTAAACCTATTTTTCACAATCTAAAGTAGGTTATTAATGTACTTGGAGCGGTTTCAATGCTAGAAATGCTAGAAACCAATTTTAAACAGTCTAAAGTAGGTTATTAATGTACTTTGACTGGTCTTAATTATAGAAATCTTGGTTTATACTGACTTTGAACAGTCTAAAGTAGGTAATGAATGTACTTTCACTGGTTTTTATGCTAGAAATCTGGTTTCAACTGACTTTAAACAGTCTAAAGTAGGTTGTGAATGTACTTTGACTGGTCTCAATGCTAGAATAGTGGGATTAAACTGACTTTAACCAGTCTAAAGTAGGTTGTGAATGTAGTTTGACTGGTTGTAATACTAGAAATCTGGGTTTAAACTGACTTCAAACAGTCTAAAGTAGGGAATGAATGTACTTTGACTGGTCTCAATGCTAGAAATCTGGGTTTTAACTGACCTTAAAAAGTCTTAAATAGGTATTGAATGTACCTTCACTGGTCTTAATGCTAGAAATCTGAATATAAACCTAATTTAAACCATCAAAAGTAGGTTATGAATGTATTTTGACTGGTCTCAATGCTAGAAATCTGAGTTTTAAAGTATTTTAAACTATCAAAAGTAGGTTTTGAATGTACTCTGATTGGTCTCAATGCTAGAATTCTGGGTTTGAACTGACTTTAAACAGTCTAAAGTAGGTTATTAATGTACTGTGACTGGTCTCAATGCTAGAAATCTGGTATAAACTGACTTTAACCAGTCTGAAATAGGTTATGAATGTGCTTTGACTGGTCTCAATGCTGTAAATCTGAGTTTAAACCCATTTAAAAATGTCTAAAGTAGGTTGTGAATGTACTTTGACTGGTTTCAATGCTAGAAATCTGAGTTTAAACTGACTTTAAACAGCCCAAAGTAGGTGATGACTATGCTTTGGTCTCAATGCTAGAAATCTAGGTTTTAAACTATTTTAAACAGTCTAAAGTAGGTCATGAATGTACTTTGACTGGTCTTAATGCAAGAATTCTGGGTTTAAACTGACTTTAAACAGTCTAAAGTAGGTTATGAAAGTACCATGACTGGTCTCAATGCTTGAAATCTGAGTTTAAACCTATTTTTCACAATCTAAAGTAGGTTTTCAATGTACTTTGAGCGGTTTTAATGCTAGAAATAGTGGTTTGACACATATTTAAAACAGTCTAAAGTAGGTTATTAATGTACTTTGAGCGGTTTCAATGCTAGAAATGCTAGAAACCAATTTTAAACAGTCTAAAGTAGGTTATTAATGTACTTTGACTGGTCTTAATTCTAGAAATCTTGGTTTAAACTGACTTTGAACAGTCTAAAGTAGGTAATGAATGTACTTTCACTGGTTTTTATGCTAGAAATCTGGTTTCAACTGACTTTAAACAGTCTAAAGTAGGTTGTGAATGTAGTTTGACTGGTTGCAATACTAGAAATCTGGGTTTAAACTGACTTCAAACAGTCTAAAGTAGGGAATGAATGTACTTTGACTGGTCTTAATGCTAGAAATCTGGGTTTTAACTGACTTTAAAAAGTCTTAATTAGGTATTGAATGTACCTTCACTGGTCTTAATGCTAGAAATCTGAATATAAACCTAATTTAAACCATCAAAAGTAGGTTATGAATGTACTTTGACTGGTCTCAATGCTAGAAATCTGAGTTTTAAAGTATTTTAAACAGTCAAAAGTAGGTTTTGAATGTACTCTGATTGGTCTCAATGCTAGAATTCTGGGTTTGAACTGACTTTAAACAGTCTAAAGTAGGTTATTAATGTACTGTGACTGGTCTCAATGCTAGAAATCTGGTATAAACTGACTTTAACCAGTCTGAAATAGGTTTTGAATGTGCTTTGACTGGTCTCAATGCTGTAAATCTGAGTTTAAACCCATTTAAAAATGTCTAAAGTAGGTTGTGAATGTACTTTGACTGGTTTCAATGCTAGAAATCTGAGTTTAAACTGACTTTAAACAGCCCAAAGTAGGTGATGACTATGCTTTGGTCTCAATGCTAGAAATCTAGGTTTTAAACTATTTTAAACAGTCTAAAGTAGGTCATGAATGTACTTTGACTGGTCTTAATGCTAGAATTCTGGGTTTAAACTGACTTTAAACAGTCTAAAGTAGGTTATGAAAGTACCATGACTGGTCTCAATGCTTGAAATCTGGGTTTAAACCTATTTTTCACAATCTAAAGTAGGTTTTCAATGTACTTTGACTGGTCTCAATGCTAGAAATAGTGGTTTGACACATATTTAAAACAGTCTAAAGTAGGTTATTAATGTACTTTGACTGGTCTTAATGCTAGAAATCTGGGTTTAAACTGACTTTTAACAGTCCAAAGAAGGGAATGAATGTACTTTGACTGGTTTCAATGCTAGAAATCTGGCTTTAAACTGACTTTGAACAGTCTAAAGTAGGTTGTGAATGTACTTTGACTGGTTTTTATGCTATAAATCTGGTTTCAACTGACTTTAAACCGTCTAAAGTAGGTTGTGAATGTACTTTGACTGGTCTTAATGCTAGAAAACTGGGATTAAACTGACTTGAACCAGTCTAAAGTAGGTTATGAATGTAGTTTGACTGGTCGCAATACTAGAAATCTGGGTTTAAACTGACTTTAAACAGTCTCAAGTAGGGAATGAATGTACTTTGACTGGTCTCAATGCTAGAAATCTGGGTTTTAACTGACTTTAAACAGTTTAAAATAGGTATTGAATCTTCCTTCACTGGTCTTAATGCTAGAAATCTGAGTTTAAACCTATTTTTTACCGTCTTAAGTAGGTTTTGAATGTACTTTGACTGGTCTTAATGTTAGAAATCTGGGTTTAAACTGACTTTAACCCGTCTAAAGTAGGTTATGAATGTACTTTGACTGGTCTTCATTCTAGAAATCTTGGTTTACACCTATTTAAAATATTCAAATGTAGGTGGTGAATGTACTTTGACTGGTCTTCATGCTAGAAATCTGGGTTTAAACTGACTTTAACCCGTCTAAAGTAGGTTATGAATGTATTTTGACTGGTTTTTATGCTAGAAATCTGGTTTACACCAATTTTAAACAGTCTAAAGTAGGTGGTGAATGTACTTCGACTGGTCTCAATGCAAGAAATCTGAGTTTTAAACTATTTTTTACCATCTAAAGTAGGTTTTGAATGTACTTTGACTGGTCTCAATGCTAGAATTCTGGGTTTAAATTGACTTTGAACAGTCATAAGTAGGTTATGAATGTACTTTGACTGGTCTCAATGCAAGAAATCTGAGTACAAAACCTAATTTAAACAGTCTAAAGTAGGTTTTGAATGTACTTTGAATGGTCTCAATGCAAGAAATCTGAGTACAAAACCTAATTTAAACAGTCTAAAGTAGGTTTTGAATGTACTTTGACTGGTCTCAATGTTAGAAATCTTGGTTTACACTGACTTTGAAAAGTCTAAAGTAGGTCATGAATGTACTTTGACTGGTCTTCATTCTAGAAGTCTTGGTGTACACCTATTTAAAATATTCAAATGTAGGTGGTGAATGTACTTTGACTGGTCTCAATGCAAGAAATCTGAGTTTTAAACTATTTTAAACAGTCTAAAGTAGATTGTGAATGTAGTTTGACTGGTTTCAATGCTGGAAATCCAAGTTTAAACCTATTTTTACCATCTAAAGTAGGTTTTGAATGTACTTTGACTGGTCTCAATGCTAGAATTCTGGGTTTTAACTGACTTTGAACAGTCATAAGTAGGTTATGAATGAACTTTGACTGGTCTCAATGCAAGAAATCTGAGTACAAAACCTAATTTAAACAGTCTAAAGTAGGTTTTGAATGTACTTTGACTGGTCTCAATGCTAGATATCTGAGTACAAAACCTAATTCAAAGAGTATAAAGTAGGTCATGAATGTACTTTGACTGGTCTTAATGTTAGAAATCTTGGTTTACACTGACTTTGAACAGTCTAAAGTAGGTTATGAATGTACTTTGACTGGTCTTCATTCTAGAAATCTTGGTTTACACCTATTAAAAATATTCAAATGTAGGTGGTGAATGTACTTTGACTGGTCTTAATGCTAGAAATCTGGGTTTAAACTGACTTTAACCCGTCTACAGTAGGTTATGAATGTATTTTGACTGGTTTTTATGCTAGAAATCTGGTTTAAACCAATTTTAAACAGTCTAAAGTAGGTGGTGAATGTACTTCGACTGGTCTCAATGCAAGAAATCTGAGTTTCAAACTATTTTAAAAAGTCTAAAGTAGATTGTGAATGTAGTTTGACTGGATTCAATGCTGGAAATCTGAGTTTAAACCTATTTTTTACCATCTAAAGTAGGTTTTGAATGTACTTTGACTGGTCTCAATGCTAGAATTCTGGGTTTAAACTGACTTTGAACAGTCATAAGTAGGTTATGAATGAACTTTGACTGGTCTCAATGCAAGAAATCTGAGTACAAAACCTAATTTAAACAGTCTAAAGTAGGTTTTGAATGTACTTTGACTGGTCTCAATGCTAGAAATCTGAGTACAAAACCTAATTCAAAGAGTCTAAAGTAGGTCATGAATGAACTTTGACTGGTCTCAATGCAAGAAATCTGAGTACAAAACCTAATTTAAACAGTCTAAAGTAGGTTTTGAATGTACTTTGACTGGTCTCAATGTTAGAAATCTTGGTTTACACTGACCTTGAAAAGTCTAAAGTAGGTCATGAATGTACTTTGACTGGTCTTCATTCTAGAAATCTTGGTGTACACTTATTTAAAATATTCAAATGTAGGTCATGAATGTACTTTGACTGGTCTTAATGTTAGAAATCTTGGTTTACACTGACTTTGAACAGTCTAAAGTAGGTTATGAATGTACTTTGACTGGTCTTCATTCTAGAAATCTTGGTTTACACCTATTAAAAATATTCAAATGTAGGTGGTGAATGTACTTTGACTGGTCTTTATGCTAGAAATCTGGGTTTAAACTGACTTTAACCCGTCTAAAGTAGGTTATGAATGTATTTTGACTGGTTTTTATGCTAGAAATCTGGTTTAAACCAATTTAAAACAGTCTAAAGTAGTTGGTGAATGTACTTCGACTGGTCTCAATGCAAGAAATCTGAGTTTCAAACTATTTTAAACAGTCTAAAGTAGATTGTGAATGTAGTTTGACTGGTTTCAATGCTGGAAATCTGAGTTTAAACCTATTTTTTACCATCTAAAGTAGGTTTTGAATGTACTTTGACTGGTCTCAATGCTAGAATTCTGGGTTTAAACTGACTTTAAACAGTCATAAGTAGGTTATGAATGAACTTTGACTGGTCTCAATGCAAGAAATCTGAGTACAAAACCTAATTTAAACAGTCTAAAGTAGGTTTTGAATGTACTTTGACTGGTCTAAATGCTAGAAATCTGAGTACAAAACCTAATTCAAAGAGTCTAAAGTAGGTCATGAATGAACTTTGACTGGTCTCAATGCAAGAAATCTGAGTACAAAACCTAATTTAAACAGTCTAAAGTAGGTTTTGAATGTACTTTGACTGGACTCAATGTTAGAAATCTTGGTTTACACTGACTGTGAAAAGTCTAAAGTAGGTCATGAATGTACTTTGACTGGTCTTCATTCTAGAAATCTTGGTGTACACCTATTTAAAATATTCAAATGTAGGTGGTGAATGTACTTTGACTGGTCTCAATGCTAGAAATCTGGGTTTAAACTGAATTGAAACAGTCTAAAGTAGATTGTGAATGTACTTTGACTGGTCTTAATTCTAGAAATCTGGGTTTAAACTGACTTTAACTCGTCTAAAGTAGGTTATGAATGTATTTTGACTGGTTTTTATGCTAGAAATCTGGTTTAAACCAATTTTAAACAGTCTAAAGTAGGTGGTGAATGTACTTTGACTGGTCTCAATGCAAGAAATCTGAGTTTTAAACTATTTTAAACAGTCTAAAGTATATTGTGAATGTAGTTTGACTGGTTTCAATGCTGGAAATCCAAGTTTAAACCTATTTTTACCATCTAAAGTAGGTTTTGAATGTACTTTGACTGGTCTCAATGCTAGAATTCTGGGTTTTAACTGACTTTGAACAGTCATAAGTAGGTTATGAATGAACTTTGACTGGTCTCAATGCAAGAAATCTGAGTACAAAACCTAATTTAAACAGTCTAAAGTAGGTTTTGAATGTACTTTGACTGGTCTCAATGCTAGAAATCTGAGTACAAAACCTAATTCAAAGAGTCTAAAGTAGGTCATGAATGAACTTTGACTGGTCTCAATGCTAGAATTCTGGGTTTAAACTAACTTTTAACAGTCTTAAGTAGGTAATGAATGTTCTTTGACTGGTCTTAATGCTAGAAATCAGGGTTTAAACTGACTTTCAACAGTCTCAAGTATGTAATGAATGTACTTTGACTGGTCTTAATGCTAGAAATCTGGGTTTAAACTGACTTTAATCAGTCAAAAGTAGGTTTTGAATGTACTTTGACTGGTCGCAATACTAGAAATCTGGGTTTAAACTGACTTTAAACAGTCTAAAGTAGGTTTTGAATGTACTTTGACTTGTCTTAATGCTAGAAATCTGGGTTTAAACTGACTTTAAACGGTCTAAAGTAGGGAATGAATGTATTTTGACTGGTTTTATTGCTAGAATTCTGGTTTAAACTGACTTTCACCAGTCTAAAGTAGGTTATGAATGTACTTTGACTGGTTTCAATGCTAGAATTCATGGTTTATACTGACTTTAAACAGTCTAAAGTAGGTTATGAATGTACTTTGACTGGTCTTAATTCTAGAAATCTGGGTTTAAACTGACTTCAATCGGTCTAAGTTAGTTTTGAATGTACTTTGACTGGTCTAATGCTAGAAATAGGGCTTTAATAAGTTTAAAGCAGTCTAAAGTAGGTTATTAATGTATTTTGACTGGTCTAAATGCAAGAAATCTGAGAACAAAAACTAATTTAAACAGTCTAAAGTAGGTTATGAATGTACTTTGACTGGTCGCAGTACTAGGAATCAGGGTTTAAACTGACTTCAAACAGTCTAAAGTAGGTTATGAATGTACTTTGACTGGTCTTAATGCTAGAAACCTGGGTTTAAACTGACTTCAAACAGTCTAAAGTAGAACTTGAATGTACTTTCACTGGTCTCAATGCTAGAAATCTGGGTTTAAACTGACTTTGAACAGTCTCAAGTAGGTAATGAATGTACTTTGACTGGTCTTAATGCTAGAATTCTGGGTTTAAACTGACTTTAAACAGTCTCAAGTATGTAATGAATGTACTTTGACTGGTCTTAATGCTAGAAATCTGGGTTTAAACTGACTTGAATCAGTCAAAAGTAGGTTTTGAATGTACTTTGACTGGTCGCAATACTAGAAATCTGGGTATATACTGACTTTAAACAGTCTAAAGTAGGTTTTGAATGTACTTTGACTTGTCTTAATGCTAGAAATCTGGGTTTAAACTGACTTCAAACGGTCTAAAGTAGGTTATGAATGTATTTTGACTGGTTTTAATGCTAGAATTCTGGTTAAAACTGACTTTAACCAGTTTAAAGTAGGTTATGAATGTACTTTGACTGGTCTTAATGCTAGAAATAGGGTTTTAATCAGTTTAAAGCAGTCTAAAGTAGGTTATGAATGTATTTTGACTGGTCTAAATGCAAGAAATCTGAGTACAAAACCTAATTTAAACAGTCTTAAGTAGGTAATGAATGTACTTTGACTGGTCGCAGTACTAGGAAGCTGGGTTTAAACTGACTTCAAACAGTCTAAAGTAGGTTATGAATGTACTTTGACTGGTCTTAATGCTAGAAACCTGGGTTTAAACTGACTTCAATCAGTCTAAAGTAGGTTTTGAATGTACTTTGACTGGTCTCAATGCTAGAAATCTGGGTTTAAACTAACTTTAAACAGTCTCAAGTAGGTAATGAATGTTCTTTGACTGGTCTTAATGCTAGAAATCAGGGTTTAAACTGACTTTCAACAGTCTCAAGTATGTAATGAATGTACTTTGACTGGTCTTAATGCTAGAAATCTGGGTTTAAACTGACTTTAATCAGTCAAAAATAGGTTTTGAATGTACTTTGACTGGTCGCAATACTAGAAATCTGGGTTTAAACTGACTTTAAACAGTCTAAAGTAGGTTTTGAATGTACTTTGACTTGTCTTAATGCTAGAAATCTGGGTTTAAACTGACTTTAAACGGTCTAAAGTAGGGAATGAATGTATTTTGACTGGTTTTATTGCTAGAATTCTGGTTTAAACTGACTTTCACCAGTTTAAAGTAGGTTGTGAATGTACTTTGACTGGTTTCAATGCTGGAAATCTGAGTTTAAACCTATTTTTTTCCGTCTAAAGTAGGTTTTGAATGTACTCTGACTGGTCTCAATGCTAGAAATCTGGGTTTAAACTGACTTTAAACAGTCTAAAGTAGGTCATGAATGTACTTTGACTGGTCCCAATGCTAGAATTCTGGGTTTAAACTGACTTTTAACAGTGTAAAGTAGGTTGTTAATGTACTGTGACTGGTCTTTATTCTAGAAATCTGGGTTTAAACTTACTTCAAAAAGTGTAAAGTAGGTAATGAATGTACTCTGACTGGTTTCAATGCTAGAAATCTGAGTTTAATCCTATTATTTACCGTCTAAAGTAGGTTTTGAATGTACTTTGACTGGTTTTCATGCTAGAAATCTGTGTTAAAACTGAATTGAAACAGTCTAAAGTAGGTGACGAATGTATTTTTACTGGTTTTAATGCTAGAAATAGGCGTTTTAAACCAATTTAAAACAGTCTAAAGTAGGTTATGAATGTACGTTGACTGGTCTCAATGCTAGAAATAGTGTTTTAATCAGTTTTAAGCAGTCTAAAGTAGGTTATGAATGTACTTTGACTGGTCTCAATGCAAGAAATCTGAGTACAAAACCTAATTTAAACAGTCTTAAGTAGGTTATGAATGTACTTTGACTGGTCGCAGTACTAGAAATCTGGGTTTAAACTGACTTTAAAAAGTCTACAGTAGGGAATGAATGTACTTTGACTGGTCTTAATGCAAAAAATCTGGGTTTAAACTGACTTTAAACAGTTGAAAATAGGTATTGAATGTACCTTGACTGGTCTTAATGCTAGAAATCTGAATAGAAACCTAATTTAAACCAACAAAAGTAGGTGGTGAATGTACTTTGACTGGTCTCAATGCTAGAAATCTGAGTTTAAACAATTTTAAACAGTCTTTATTTGGTGATGAATGTTCTTTGACTGTTCTCAATGCTAGAAATCTGTGTTTAAACCTATTTTTAAAAGTCTAAAGTTGGTGATGAATGTACTTTGACTGGTCTTCATGCTAGAAATCTGGGTTTACACCAATTTAAAATAGTCTAAAGTAGGTTATGCATGTACTTTGACTGATCTCAATGCTAGAAATCTGAGTTTAAACTGACTTCAAACAGTCCAAAGTAGATTATGAATGTACTTTGACTGGTTTCAATGCTAGAAATCTGGGTTTATACTAACTTTAAACAGTCTAAAGTAGGTTATGAATGTACTTTTACTTGTCTTAATGCTAGAAATCTGGGTTTAAACTGACTTTGAACAGTCTAAAGTAGGTAATAAATGATCTTTGACTGATCCCAATGCTAGAAATCTGAGTTTTAAAGTATTTTAATGCAGTCTAAAGTAGGTTATGAATGTACTTTGACTGGTCTCAATGCTAGAAATGTGGGTTTATACTGACTTTAAAAAGTCTAAAGTAGGTTATGAATGTAATTTGACTGGTCTCAATGCTAGAAATCTGAGTACAAACCTTTTTAAAACAGTCTTAAGTAGGTTATGAATGTACTTTG
Organism: Thalassoma bifasciatum; assembly: GCA_008086565.1. Classification (NCBI taxonomy): domain Eukaryota; kingdom Metazoa; phylum Chordata; class Actinopteri; order Labriformes; family Labridae; genus Thalassoma; species Thalassoma bifasciatum. The sequence goes on along the minus strand of RPOG01006109.1, from coordinate 3,868 downwards.
ACTGGTCTCAATGCTAGAATTCTGGGTTTAAACTGACTTAAAACAGTCTAAAGTAGGTTATGAATGTACTTTGACTGGTCTCAATGCGAGAAACCTGGGTTTATTCTAACTTTAAACAGTCTAAAGTAGGTTATGAATGTACTTTGACTGGTCTCAATGCTAGAAATCTGGGTTTAAACTGACTTTGAAACAGTCTAAAGTAGGTTATGAATGTACTTTGACTGGTCTCAATGCTAGAAATATGATTTTAAACCTATTTAAAATAGTCTAAAGTAGGTTATGAATGTACTTTTACTGGTCCAATGCTAGAAATCTGATTTTAAACCAATTTTAAATAGTCTAAAGTAGGCGATGAATGTACTTTGACTGGTCTCAATACTAGAAATCTGAGTTTATGCTGACTTTAAACAGCCTAAAGTAGGTTATGAATTTACTTTGACTGGTCTTAATGCTGGAAATCTGAGTTTTAAACTATTTTGAACAGTCTAAAGTAGGTAATGAATGTACTTTGACTGGTCTTAATGCTAGAAATCTGGGTTTAAACTGACTTTAAACAGGCTAAAGTAGGTTATGAATGTAGTTTGACTGGTCATAATGCTAGAAATCTTGGTTTAAACTGACTTCAAACAGTCTAAAGTAGGTTTTGAATGTACTTTGACTGGTCTCAATGCTAGAAATCTGGGTTTATGCTGACTTTAAAAAGTCTAAAGTAGGTTATGAATGTACTTTGACTGGTCTCAATGCTAGAAATAGGGATTTAAACTGACTTTAAACAGTCTAAAGTAGGTTATTTATGTACTTTGACTGGTCTCAATGCTAGAAATCTGGGTTTATAATGACTTTAAAAAGTCTAAAGTAGGTTATGAATGTACTTTGACTGGTCTCAATGCTAGAAATAGGGATGTAAACTGACTTTAAACAGTCTAAAGTAGGTTATGAATGTACTTAAACTGGTCTCAATGCTAGAAATCTTGGTTTATCTTACTTCAAACAGTCTAAAGTAGATTATTTATGTACTTTGACTGGTCTCAATGCTAGAAATCTGATTTTAAACCTAATATTTACAGTCTAAAGTAGGTTATTAATGTACTTTGACTGGTCTCAATGCTAGAAATAGGGATGTAAACTGACTTTAAACAGTCTAAAGTAGGTTATGAATGTACTTAAAGTGGTCTCAATGCAAGAAATCTTGGTTTATCTTACTTCAAACAGTCTAAAGTAGATTATTTATGTACTTTGACTGGTCTCAATGCTAGAAATCTGATTTTAAACCTAATATTTACAGTCTAAAGTAGGTTATTAATGTACTTTGACTGGTCTCAATGCTAGAAATAGGGATGTAAACTGACTTTAAACAGTCTAAAGTAGGTTATGAATGTACTTAAAGTGGTCTCAATGCAAGAAATCTTGGTTTATCTTACTTCAAACAGTCTAAAGTAGATTATTTATGTACTTTGACTGGGCTTAATGCTAGAAATCTGGGTTTAAACTGACTTTAAACAGTCTAAAGTAGGTAATGAATGTACTTTGACTGGTCTCAATGCTAGAAATGTGGGTTTATACTGACTTTAAACAGTCTAAAGTAGGTTATGAATGTTTTTTGACTGGTCTCAATGCTAGAAATCTGATTTAAAACCTAATATTTACAGTCTAAAGTAGGTTATGAATGTACTTTGACTGGTCTCAATGCTAGAAATGTGGGTTCATACTGACTTCAAACAGTCTAATGTAGGTTATGAATGTACTTAAACTGGTCTCAATGCTAGAAATCTGGGTTTAAACTGACTTCAAACAGTCTAAAGTAGGTTATGAATGTTTTTTGACTGGTGTCAATGCTAGAAATCTGATTTTAAACCTAATATTTACAGTCTAAAGTAGGTTATGAATGTACTTTGACTGGTCTCAATGCTAGAAATGTGGGTTCATACTGACATCAAACAGTCTTATGTAGGTTATGAATGTACTTAAACTGGTCTCAATGCCAGAAATCTGGGTTTAAACTGACTTCAAACAGTCTAAAGTAGGTTATGAATGTTTTTTGACTGGTGTCAATGCTAGAAATCTGATTTTAAACCTAATATTAACAGTCTAAAGTAGGTTATGAATGTACTTTGACTGGTCTCAATGCTAGAAATGTGGGTTCATACTGACTTCAAACAGTCTAATGTAGGTTATGAATGTTTTTTGACTGGTGTCAATGCTAGAAATCTGATTTTAAACCTAATATTTACAGTCTAAAGTAGGTTATTAATGTACTTTGACTGGTCTCAATGCTAGAAATGTGGGTTTATACTGACTTCAAACAGTCTAATGTAGGTTATGAATGTACTTAAACTGGTCTCAATGCTAGAAATCTGGGTTTAAACTGACTTCAAACAGTCTAAAGTAGGTTATGAATGTTTTTTGACTGGTGTCAATGCTAGAAATCTGATTTTAAACCTAATATTTACAGTCTAATGTAGGTAATGAATGTACTTTGACTGGTCTCAATGCTAGAAACCTGGGTTTATACTGACTTTAAACAGTCTAAAGTAGGTTATGAATGTTTTTTGACTGGTCTCAATGCTAGAAATCTGATTTTAAACCTAATATTTACAGTCTAAAGTAGGTTATGAATGTACTTTGACTGGTCTCAATGCTAGAAATNACAGTCTAATGTAGGTAATGAATGTACTTTGACTGGTCTCAATGCTAGAAACCTGGGTTTATACTGACTTTAAACAGTCTAAAGTAGGTTATGAATGTTTTTTGACTGGTCTCAATGCTAGAAATCTGATTTTAAACCTAATATTTACAGTCTAAAGTAGGTTATGAATGTACTTTGACTGGTCTCAATGCTAGAATTGTGGGTTCATACTGACTTCAAACAGTCTAATGTAGGTTATGAATGTACTTAAACTGGTCTCAATGCTAGAAATCTGGGTTTAAACTGACTTCAAACAGTCTAAAGTAGGTTATGAATGTTTTTTGACTGGTGTCAATGCTAGAAATCTGGGTTTAAGATTGACTTTTAAAAGTCTAAAGTAGGTTATTAATGTACTTTAACTGGTCTCAATGCTAGAAATATGAGTTTAAACCTATTTAAAACAGTCAAAAGTAGGTTATGAATGTACTTTGACTGGTCTCAATGCTAGAAATCTGAGTTTAAACCTAATATTGACAGTCTAAAGTAGGTTATTATTGTACTTTGACTGGTCTCAATGCTAGAAATAGGGATTTAATCTGACTTTAAACAGTCTAAAGTAGGTTATGAATGTACTTAAACTGGTCTCAATGCTAGAAATCTGGGTTTAAACTGACTTCAAACAGTCTAAAGTAGGTTATTTATGTACTTTGACTGGTCTCAATGCTAGAAATCTGATTTTAAACCTAATATTTACAGTCTAAAGTAGGTTATAAATGTACTTTGACTGGTCTCAATGCTAGAAATGTGGGTTATACTGACTTTAAACAGTCTAAAGTAGGTAATGAATGTACTTTGACTGGTCTCAATGCTAGAAATCTGAGTTTAAACCTCTTTAAAACAGTCAAAAGTAGGTTATGAATGTACTTTGCCTGGTCTCAATGCTAGAAATCTGAGTTTAAACTGACTTTAAACAGTCTAAAGTAGGTTATGAATGTACTTTGACTAGTCTCAATGCTAGAATTCTGAGTTTAAACAGACTTTAAACAGTCAAAAGTAGGTTATGAATGTACTTTGACTGGTCACAATGCTAGAAATCTGGGTTTATACTGACTTTAAACAGTCTAAAGTAGGTCATGAATGTACTTTGACTGGTCTCAATGCTAGAAATCTGGGTTTTAACTGACTTTAAACAGTCTTAAGTAGGTTATGAATGTACTTAAACTGGTCTCAATGCTAGAAATC
>RPOG01006108.1:6052-18599 GCA_008086565.1 Thalassoma bifasciatum | reverse complement strand
AGGCACAACATGGCCCAACACGACATGGCGCACAGCACAAATGCAAGGCAGCAAAACAAGTCACATAAGTCAGAAAGACACAGCACAACATAATACTTTAATAATCACTGCAATAAAAATACACACATTTTCAGGGGTGGACAAACTTTTCACATGACTGTTTATACATAAAACCTCCTGAATTAAAATGAAGATTCTTTGGCCTCTGAAATCAAGACTGGACTCTTCTTCTTTATCCTCCTCTTCATCTTCAATCTGCTGGACCCCAGAGCTGATGGGCAGAACAGGGGCTGGAGCTCGGGGGGGGGTGAAGGGGGGTCACTTCCATGCTGGTTCACGTCTCCTCTGGCTCTTAGAAAAGACAGAAGGATTGAGAACAGAGAAAACACATGTCAGTCACAATTTAGCAATTGTTTCATTTGTACAGTCAGTTTACAAAGTTTGAAAATAAAATACTCAGTTTTTATGCTTAAGATGAGACTTAACTTTGATGAAATTCATTTCTCTGTCTGCTGGTGAAAGTTTCTCTGCTTCACTTTAAAATCTGAGGACAAATAAACCTCTCAGTGAAATATAAACTGGTATCTGAGCATTTCTGACCCTGAATCTCTGGGTTTAATCAGGTGGAAATGAAAAGGCCACTCACCTCAGTCCATCAGGTCTTTTTTCTTCTCTTCTTTGTGTCTGTGCTGTTGGATTTTTCTCTTCTTTCTTTCAAAAACTCAGTCAAACTTTCATCTGAAGGAGGATAAAACTGTTAGATTCATCGATCAGGCGTCTCGGCGTCAAGGAGAAAGCACCATGAGGCACGGTGAGTTAATTAAGGATAAGGACCAACACCTGTTTTCACAGGTGCCATGATGAATCTCCCGCTTTTCCGTGTCACTTCATCATCTCCATTTACTGCAGTCAAAACAGAAACAACTAAGACCCAGGTCAAACTACTTCTCCTTGTGACCCAGAGTCAGGACTTAACATCATTGAGCTACAGAGAAACACAAATGAGCCTGATGACTTTTACCTCATCAGGATCAACATGTTGTTTTCAAACATTTTGGTAAATGTTGACTTTTTCTGCCCTCTTGTGGTCAAAACCGGAACTTTGGGTTTTCAGGATTTTCACAATGACGAGTTTTTCTGCCCTCCTGTGGACAAAAACTGAACTGCAAACAGCATTAAAATCAACTTCTCACTCATCAGAAGTCATTATACACCATTTAAGCCAAACAAGATGCATCTGATTCTGATTAACTGGGACATTTTTTTCTCTTTCACACACACAAAATGACATTTTTCTGATATTTTTCAACCCCAAAGCACAGATTACATGAACTGTCATTGAAATCAAGGTTTCAGTATACTTTTGGAAGACAGCAGAACAGAGCAATTTTACTCATTCATGATACATGCATTAAGACATTTTAATTCACTCTGGGGACACCAGGGAATGTGCTTAATCTCTAATATGTGAACCTGAGACATACTGGACAGGCTGATAATTGATGTGAAAAGAAATCAATGGGCAGCATCCAGGATTAAACCCACAACCTTGAGATTCCTTAGATTCAAAGTCAATTATCTACCACTGTGAGCCACATACACACACTCACAACCCATATTTTGGTTAACATGATTAAGATTTTGTGTTTCTTCTCAGAAATTTAGCCTCAAAAATCCAATGTTCCAATAAGAATCGCCTGTGATTTCAGGGTCCAGAGTCTGGACCAGAAGTCAGTGCACCACAGTGACACACAGCTGCATAAACTTCAGAGGTGTGAGATACAAGACACTGAAAAAAGACTATTAATATGTTTTTGTGTCTCAGGTAAGTGGTGTTGCCAACGATGCAGGTACTTTTTGCTTACCATCTTGGTGCCACAACATGGCGTTGGTGTCCCATGTTCAGAAGTCCAGGTTCAGGCTGCATCAATGCATTATTCGTTTCTCTTGGGTGTCCTGTAAACTGGTAGTATGTTTTTCATCCTCCTCTCCTGGGGTGGGAGGAGCCTCAGAGACAGACAGCTCACCTGTAAACTCATGTTTAACCTGGTTCAAGATCACAGTATTGAGCAGTTATGAATAGAAAACCCTTTTAATACTGATACGCCATTCAAATAAAACTCTGACAATTCATTCGCACACCGTCTAAAAACAGACACTCCGTTTTGAAAAAACAATGACAAACAGTGGCACAAAAATATAAAGACAGAAAAGTAAGGCAAGTTCTTTACAAAAAAACACCTTCCAAAATAAGAGATGAGAGATGATATCAGAAACGTCTTATCAGGATTAGCTGACATTATAGAAAACATTGCAACTTATCAGTATTTTACAGAACAAAAATGTGGGGTTATTCTGCTGACAGCAGGCAAACTGCTACATTCCTCTTCTTTTGTATCTTTGGACACTTTTTTGGAATATACCATTCATCTAGTTAGTAATGGACTAAACCCACAACCTCAGAGGTAGACAAAGAAATGCCAAAATGCTTATATCAGCTTGAACTCATCAGGACTTTAGCTAATAATAATAACAATAATACATTTTAGTTGTATTGCACGTTACATTTAGACAATCTCAAAGTGCTAGAGTAAGACAATGAAACACATTAAAAACACTTAAGAATAATTCCTAGGGTACTAATGGAGAGCCCAGTACCGCCGACTAGCCAAATGCTTTTTTAAAAAGAAGTTTTAACATTTCTTTTGGAATCTTCTGTCTTCTGTGGAGTCCTCAGATGGTCAGGGAGAGCGTTCCACAGCCTCGGGGCAGCAGAGGAAAAAGCCCGATCGCCCATGGTGTGGAGCTTGGTCCTGGGGACTTTGAGAGTTCTGGTGGCAGCAGAGCAATCTTCAGCTTTTCATTTATGACACATGACATTCTCTAAGTAAAAGCTAAAAGCACCAATGTGTTTTTGCATCGTTTCACTTTCAATAGTAATCTTGAATTGCTCATTATTTACTTCATTATCTTCAAACATTTAAGACAAAATAATTACCATTGTATTACTTTTTCAGACAAAACAAAATCCAAGGGTGATTCTGCAGAAATCACAGGAAACAACCAAACACAAGCATGTGTGTATATATAAATACATAGAGATATATACATACTTTACATTTCTTGCTTTATTGGACAGAAATAACTTTTCATTCAGCCATTACAGAGAGCCAAAAAAAAACAATATCACCATCCTGTTCTACAAAAACATTCCAAATTTACATGTTCTGTAATATAGTTTATTGACAGAGTGCTTTTTGAAACTCAAACACAGTACAACAGTCAAAACCAAGCCAAAAAAAAACAACAAAAAAATAAATAAATAAATAAAAACAAAAAACAGCAAAAACACTGCATCAGTGTCTTAACTCAAAGACAGTACAACAGTCAAAACCAAGCAAAAAAACCCAACAAAAAAATAAAAAATAAAAATAAAAACAAAAAACAGCAAAAACACTGCATCAGTGTCTTAACTCAAAGACAGTTTAACAGTCAAAACCAAGCAAAAAAACAAAAACAAAAAAAAACTACAATCAGACAACATTGGGATTAAAGACACTTTCAATGTGGTTGTACAACAAAACTATCACAGTCATCACCTTTCACTTCAGTTTAAGAAACACAATATGGCCATATTGTCATAAATTGCGCGGCACGACGACGCAAAGCAACGACGACGCAACGCAACAACGCAACAACGCAACGCAACAACGCAACGCAACGACGCAACGCAACAGGAGGTCTCATTTGTGTCATTTCGGTCACTTGTGTCAGTTTTGTCATTTTGGTCTTTTGTGTTATTGATGTCAGGATAATTTCAAATTACATTTTAAAACATATTTTGCCCACACAACTCATGACATTAAACTTCAATGAGTGAAATCCCACTTCATGAAAAACAAACAAAAAGATAATTAAAAAAAACAACAACAAAAAAAAAACAAAAAACAGCAAAAACACTGTATCAGTGTCTTGGAAAACCGATATCACCACCCTGTTCTAAAAAAACATTCGTTTTTTGTTTTTCATCAGCTCCTCCTCCAAATCCACATGTGCAGCCACTGCTTCAAATGTGGATACACCTGTTGGTGTAAACAAAGGAGAGATTTCATAAGACTAATCGTATGTCATCTATAAATCGGCTTCTCTTCATCTAGAACACAAAAGGCCAAATTGTGACAGTATTTTGCTACTTTATATGGATACTTCAAAGAATATATTAAACATGTCCTCTGTGAATTATAATGATATTAAGATTTTCACCTGGTAGCACAGTCGGAGCCTGAGACTGGAGCCAAAAACTCTGCCCTCACCATCTCTGGTGTCAGTTCCACTTTGGATCTGCACAAAGAGCAAAAACAACAAAGAAAGCAGAGCTCAATCTTTGAACAGGTTTAAAAGGGTGCAACAACTTTGTCCTTCCTTCTTTAACTTATGTTTACAGTTTGTGCATTGATGGACATGAGCCACCAGGTGAGTCTGTCAGGAGAGGAGGAGGAGGAGGAGGAGGAAGCTCTGCACTGTAGCACACAGACCTGCAGAGGACACAAAAGCAGACAAGAGATGTTTCCATCTTAGGCTACATAGTAAGAAGTTTGCCTTTACACACAAAGATCACAGCATCATACTTTTTGTCATGTTTAAATAAACCTTTCCACAGCAGGGGTGCAGAAACACACCCAACCAAAGCTACTGCTCTGACATCTTGAGGCTGGAGGAAACCACTTACACTGTAGCAATTACCAACCATGATTATATGTAAGGTGCACGTTACTTCACCTGCGTGGGAAACGCTCACAGCTGACTTCTGATCCCTTGAACAAACTGAAATCCATCGTGTTCGCCACTCGGGACCATAACTGTCGTTTGAGGAGAAATGAGGAAGCGTCAGAATCAGTATTAGAGAAGAAAAACCTTCAGCTTGAAAAGTAAGAAAGACTCTTAAGCTGTGTGATCACCTGTTACCTCATGATCCAGAAAGTTCTTCTCAGTGTGTGAACTTTTCATTCTGCTCTCAGGTGTTTTGTACCTGCAAACACAAAACAACATCCCCCTGAGTGAATCTGCCTCTCTGTCTGTGAAAAAGCAGCTTCTCTTTATCAAATGCAAACATTAACCTTGGCACAGGGCACAGATGGAAATCCAGGTCACACTCGAGATACTTGTAGGTTTTGTAATTCTGCAGTCCTGGAGCTGGATTCTGAGCAGAAACACACACTGCATCGTAAACAAACACACAGCTGGAGTTCAGAATTTTATTAATAAGGACATAAAACCCTACAAATATTCGGAGGGGATGTCCAGGTGGACGTTGAAGAAGACTTTCAGGGATATAGAAGTCAAGGTTTATCTCATCCCACGTGTCACTTTCAAGCTGCTGCTCCTTAGAAGGACATTCAACTCTAAAGTCATCAGGCAACATGTTCTCCTAAAAGAGTAAAACAATTCAAAAACAATACAGCAACAATGAATAAACACGTGTCAGTCTGGGCTCTGTGTAGATACCACATCTCCACTGCGCAGCTGTCTTTTCAAAGCAGAAGGGATGTAAGAATCAAACACCTCCCACATGGACAGAGGGTGGTAGCCTAGAAGCTTGTAACGCTGAGGATCCTAAAGTGACAAAACATGTCAGTGTTTATGCTGCTGAGTCAAGAGTGGACATTTATGTTGGCTTCAATACATAAATACCAACTTGAAGGTTGAACGACGGGATACAGGTCGTCACGGTGGCGTCGGCTGAATCCACAGACAGTTTGTCCAAATCGCTGAGAGCCTGAAACATCAAGGAGACAAACGGCATCGTGATTCATTTTTGACACAAACATCAGGAGCAATAAAGTGTCTTTAACTTTAAAGTCTGACAGCTGTGTTATGTTCTCACCAGCACATCACTTTCATCACAAAATACATTCACAGAAGATAGAAAAACTCTGGGTGAAGATATTTCTGGATCCTGACTCCCATCGTCTTCACCTGTAAGAAAAGAAAAAAAAATCACACTGAAGTATGTTTGTTTGCCTGCCTTATGGGAATAACATATTACAAATATTACAACAACTTTAAGAGGGAGGGGTTCTTCACTGACCCGATCCGTTAAAATTACTCCTGACTAAAGGACATCCGTGGTTCATCCCACATCTGGTCACCACCTGGAAGGAAGCACAGGCTGAAATTAAAGGACGTCTGGAGTGAAGCTCTTTGAAGAGCCTTGTTGCTGAAATGTGTGATATAAAGAAACTTTTCTGCCTTTACCTTTCGTGCTGCCTGTTGAAACAGCACCAGGGCTCTTTGCTGGGATCTGTCGTACACGTTGGTGGTTGGAACTCTTTCCTGGACCTTTAAAAGTAAAGAGGACAGCTCATGCTAACGTTCAAAGGAGAAGTTTACAATAATCTGATGATTCTATTGTGATTAAAGTGACTGATGAGATGAACAGAAACTGCACAGGTTCAAACTCCCTCTCCTCTGCTCCCTGCCTTCCTGTCTCCCTTGGCAACAAGTCAGCACAGAGACGAACCTCCCTGAAAGAAACAACAATTTCACCAATACTGTTAAAGCAGTTTTTATTAGACTCGTTTCACTTCTAATTCAACCTGTGTGCTTCCAAAACAACTCAAAACACAAGTACAACAGAAAAGAAAACACCTTTTTATCCACCATATCTATTTAATGCACTGTTCTGAAATATAAACTCATCTTTCCCAGGTCTCTGTAAGTGTATAATGTGTCCACATGAGGGCGCCAAAGTGCTGTGGTTATGCCTCCTTTTCTATTTGTTGTCTTGTAAATTGCCTTTTAGGATAAAATTAAATTGTGTGAATATGAATCTGTAAAGTTGTCCCACCCTCTGGGTTGTTTGGCCTCCAGCTCTTTCACATTTCGTTGAAAACTTTTCATTTTCTTCTTTTTGAGAGCGCTGCACAACATTCCTAAAGTGTAAGAAACAAAACATCAGACAAACTGTATCACTGCAAGATGGGATGAAATTACCCAGAGGCAACAAAGTGAAAAATATTGATGGGTGTTATTTGCCCCTCTTCATGTCCGTAGATCTAGATTTGGTGCCGTCGTTCATCAACATCTTTGCTCCTCCTGCATCTCCTTTAGCGGCTCTTCTTTAAAAACAAACAGGTGATTTGGAAAAGCGTAAGATTTTTTTCTTGAGTGTTGAATTATGACTTGGTTTGTGGATTTTGCATTGACTACTTCGTCTGTGAGGGAAGGTCAGCTTCAGGAACAGGCCTCCCCCTGATGGTGCAGAGGAAAGGCTTGGTGTTGAACTGTGAGACGATCAGTTGGATGGTGACCTGAGAAGCCTCGAGTCGGAGGGGACGATAAGTCACAGTGATTTTCACTTCACTGTTGGCTGGAATCAAACCTGGAAGAAGGATTTATTAGTCGTCCGGCTTTGTTAATTTGGCAACACGTGGTGTAAACGTGACGAAGCAGTTATTAAACCAGTGTGGACCTTTAAGGGGACTGATGGTGAAGGCCTCGTGGGGTTCGAGGACAAACACCTGGAACTCAAAGTCGACGGGGCAGCTGCATCTCAACGGGATAGTGTGACAAACACTTAAGACGTAAAAAAAAAGTCAGATTACTTTTTATGACTGGTTAAAACAGACACAAAGTCAGAAAACAGACCCTTTAAAGGAGCCCACCTTTGTCCCAGTGACACTGCTGACAGGTCCAAGTGTGTCGGGATGTGCAGGTCATCAATGACTGGGTATGCGTGAACTGGAATCATCAGGTTTTCCTCCTCCTAAGAGTGAAAAGGTGTTTAGAGCTCTTAAAGTGTCTCCCCACACTGTTATGGCTCTATATGATGGAACATTCATGCAGCACAGCACAGCACAGCACACACCTTGCAGTGAACCCGTACGCTGTCATAGTAGTAACGCCATTCATCTGGACGAAACCTGATCTTCAAATTGTAGCAAAGGCCTGGAATGAGTCGATGCTGAAGAAAAATAAAAACAGATCGAGGCTAAGTGGTCAGAAACAACTGCTTCACTAAAACAAGAGTGGACTAATCTTAAAGTCAAACACCTTTTTGGAGTAACTGGTTTCAAAGTGCTTCGTTTGGGTTGGAATGATGTGAATATTCAGCACTTCAGATGAGATGTTGATTATTTTCTAGAAAGACAAGGAAGAAAAGGGTTAAATCCCACCAACAGTGTTTCATTAGACACCATGAGAGATGAAGAGTTTATTGACCAGCATCTTCACGTCGTCCTTCTCCGGCTCAAACCCCCTGAAGTGAAGCTCTGCGGGCTCTGCTTGGATCAGACGGTTGCTTTTCAGTTTCACATAAGTTTCTGCAAGATAGAATTAAAAATATCGCTTATATCGCAGATTCTGTGTAAAGAAAAACTGTTGGCATGCTCGTAATGTAGATACTTGATTCCAGCAGATGATTGGGGACGTTGGAGCTGCTCCTGCTGTCCTCTACCAGCTGACTCAGAGGCAGAGGAGTTCCTCTCCTGGGGGGCTCTGGGGGGGCAGAGGGGGGGGTCACTTCCATCCTGGTCCAGGTCTTCCTCTGGCTCATGTTGGAAAACATCAGAGCAGAGATTTGTGATTTGTAGAATCAGTTTGCAGAGTTTGAGAATGAGATCTGCTGTTGTTTTTTTGGTTTGTGAATTAACAAACAACTTCTCTTTGAATCATATGTTCATATAAGCATTTTCAGTGGACTTAATTTAGAAATTCTCCACCAGATTGTACACCACAATGACTTGAAGTTGCATTGCTGTCATCCTGAAGACATTTTTCTGATAATCATAATCTGGAATCAAAAAGCATGTATCTGTTAGTTAAATCACAAGTAAATTAAAATGTTGCTTACTTGACTTTTTGGTAGCACAAACTCGGTCAGTCGTCGTTTCCACTGTAAAAAAAAGAAAATTGTGAGTTATTTACATGATGAAGAGAGATTCCCCTTATCAATACGTAAATCTCGCGTTAGTTCGTCACACTTCACGTTCCTTTATTATATATTATAGCAGGTGTTGATTCAATAAAGTGAAGCTTCTCAGAATCAAACTCCGTGGATCACAGATGAACTCCACATGAAACTAAAACACAAACTTTCACCGTTTCCTTTCCGTCCCTCGTGAGTTCGCGACATCTGGATCAACTTTGAGGCATAAAACCTACTTTTTTCCTCATTCAAGGCATCAAACTTCACAACTTACAGAAAACTGGAGGTATCACTGAGTTTTTAGGCGTTGAAGGAGCCAGATCTCATTTATTTCTTCACGTTAATTGTTCCTTTTTCGGAGTGAACACAAACGTCATGCTAGCAGACGCTTGCGTTGCCATAGAGACGACTGTGCTGTTAGGGGCGGGGCTAACGCAGCTTGTCAACAGAGACAGAAGGAGTAATACAAACCATTGATTGCTTTTTACATGAAGGTTTATTCTTTTAGAAACCCTGTTTGGAGAGAGTTGCAGAAAATACATTTTGACTCTGAGGAGTTGAACCAGAGGCCCTGTTAGGGGGGGGGGGGGGGGGGGGGGGGGGGGGGGGGGGGGGGGGGGGGGGGGGGGGGGGGGGGCTAGGGGGGCAGCAGTCTTTATTTTAAATTTGCAGTCTTTATTTTTTAATGATTGCGAGAGCTAAGTATATCACTACTTTTTGTTTTTATGAAAAAAATTGCTCCATCTATAAATCTATAATGTATCACAGCAGATTGATTTTTAACACACACTGACACTGTCACACATCTCAAATGATTAACATTTCACAAAGAACTAAGGAACAATTTTTTACATTTTCTTTTTAGGCTGAAACATCATTGAAGAGAAGTCACACTCTGCTGCTTTTCATCAGTGCTATGGTTTCAGGGTCACAGCCTGTCAAGAAACAAAGGGAGGATAAGGAAGAAAAAACACTTTAAAAAACAGTATTTTGAACACATATACACAAAACATGCTTTTATTTTTAAAAATATGATGTAAACCTGAAAAGGCAGTTAGTAAACCGGTGCTTACCTTTAAGAGGACTGAAGGACAAACACCTGGAACTCAAAATCAACCCCACAGCTTCATCTCAAAGGGAGACACAAAAAGAAGTGAGGTTACTTTTGATGACTCCATAAACCAGAAACAAAGTCAGAAAACAAACCCGTGAGGTGTGAAGTGTGTGTAACTTCAAGGTATGACACCAACGTCGTCTCCCTCTCCTCTGCCTCACCGTCTCCTCTGGCAACGGGTCATCATCTTCACAAACCTCCCTGAAAGAAAAAGATTTTCACTCACATTGTATCATTTCCTTATGTTACAGCTGCTTTCACTGGACTATTGGATCAGTTTAAATTAAACCAGTGTACTTCAAATGTATGTAAAACCCCATGTAAAACAAAAGAAAACACCATATCCATTTCATGTCTGGCTCTAGTATGTAACTTTGGATTTACAAAGTTGTCCTACCCTCTTGGTTGCTCAGCCTTTAGCTCCAAGCCCAGCACCAAACGAGTCTAGAACAAACACATGATGAGGGAAAAGTGTGACATTGCATCTTTGGCTGTTCATTTTCACTATTGATTGATAGATTTTGTGACTTGTTTTTCACTGATCGTCATCTCCACGAACGGTCCTCCCTGTCCTTTGCTGTCTTCTCTGGCAACAGGTCACTGCACAACATTCCTTAAGTGTAGGAAACAAGGTGTTAGCCATACACAATCACTGCAAGAAGGAAAGAAACTAATAAAAACAGTCATGGGTTGTGATTACCTCCTCGTGTCACCTCTTCTTCCAAGTCCAGGATCGAACAGGAGTCTAAAACAAACAGATAATCAGGAAAACTACAACACTGTCTTATTTAACTTTGACATTTGATTTGTGGATTTTGATTCAAACCACTCTTTCTTCATGGAAAGTCTGCTTCAGGAACAGGCCTCCCCTAATGGCGTTGGACAGTGAGACAAAAACAATCATCAAAAATGAAGAAATACAAAACATATGTCAGTCTGGGCTCTGTGTAGTTACCTCATCTCCACTGAAGAGGCAGCCTGGACGCTTCCAACACTGAAGAGCCTGAAATGACAAAACTTATGAGAGTTAAAAACAGTTTTTCTTGCTGCTGTATCAATAATCAATTTGTGTTTGCTGTGATACATAATTACGGCCTCGAAGGTTGAAGAAGGAATCAGGTCGTCACGGTGGCATCGGCTGAACCCACGGACAGTTTCTCCAAATCCCCAGGAGCCTGAAACATAAAAGAGACAAACAGGATCATGTGTTACTTTCAACACAAACATCAGGAGGAATAAAGTGTTAAAAGTGTGACACCAGTTATGGTCTCCTCTTCTCTCCCCNAATCATCAAAAATGAAGAAATACAAAACATATGTCGGTCTGGGCTCTGTGTAGTTACCTCATCTCCACTGAAGAGGCAGCCTGGACGCTTCCATCACTGAAGAGCCTGAAATGACAAAACTTATGAGAGTTAAAAACAGTTTTTCTTGCTGCTGTATCAATAATCAATTTGTGTTTGCTGTGATACATAATTACGGCCTCGAAGGTTGAAGAAGGAATCAGGTCGTCACGGTGGCATCGGCTGAACCCACGGACAGTTTCTCCAAATCCCCAGGAGCCTGAAACATAAAAGAGACAAACAGGATCATGTGTTACTTTCAACACAAACATCAGGAGGAATAAAGTGTTAAAAGTGTGACACCAGTTATGGTCTCCTCTTCTCTCCCCTCTGCCTCACTGTCTCCTCTGGTAACGGGTCATCATCTTCACAAACCTCCCTGAAAGAAAAAGATTTTCACTCACATTGTATCCTTTCCTTATGTTACAGCTGCTTTCACTGGACTATTGGATCAGTTTAAATTAAACCAGTGTACTTCAAATGTATGTAAAACCCCATGTAAAACAAAAGAAAACACTATCCATTTCATGTCTGGCTCTAGTATGTAACTTTGGATTTACAAAGTTGTCCTACCCTCTTGGTTGCTCAGCCTTTAGCTCCAAGCCCAGCACCAAACGAGTCTAGAACAAACACATGATGAGGGAAAAGTGTGACATTGCATCTTTGGCTGTTCATTTTCACTATTGATTTGTGTATTTTGTGACTTGTTTTTCGCTGATCGTCATCTCCACGAACGGTCCTCCCTGTCCTTTGCTGTCTTCTCTGGCAACAGGTCGCTGCACAACATTCCTTAAGTGTAGGAAACAAGGTGTTAGCCATACACAATCTCTGAAAGAAGGAAAGAAACTAATAAAAACAGTCATGGGTTGTGATTACCTCCTCGTGTCACCTCTTCTTCCAAGTCCAGGATCGAACAGGAGTCTAAAAAACAGATAATCAGGAAAACTACAACACTGTCTTCTTTAACTTTGACATTTGATTTGTGGATTTTGATACAAACCACTCTTGCTTCATGGAAAGTCTGCTTCAGGAACAGGCCTCCCCTAATGGCGTTGGACTGTGAGACAAAAACAATCATCAAAAATGAAGAAATACAAAACATATGTCGGTCTGGGCTCTGTGTAGTTACCTCATCTCCACTGAAGAGGCAGCCTGGACGCTTCCA
>RPOG01006107.1:0-26418 GCA_008086565.1 Thalassoma bifasciatum | reverse complement strand
CTGCTGCTGCTGCTGCTGATTCTGCAGCTGCTGCATCTGCTGCATGTGTTGCTGTTGTTGCAGAAAATGTTGCTGCTGCTGCTGCTGTAGATGCTGTTGATGTAACTGCTGTTGATTCTGTTGTTGTTGTTGTTGTTGTTGTTGTTGTAACATCTGCATGCGCTGTTGTTGTTGCTGTTGTTGAAACTGCTGGAGCTGTTGCTGCAGCGCCTGTTGTTGCTGCAGCTGCTGTAAGCCCGGCCGCAGGAGTTGCTGTGGCCGGAGCTGCTGCTGCTGGGAGAAGGCATGTTGCTGCTGCTGTTGCTGCTGGTTGAACAGCTGCTGTTGGTGAAGTTGTTGTTGCTGTTGCTGCTGCAGAAACTGTTGCTGTTGTTGGAAATTTTGCTGTTGTGCCACTTGTGGCTGCTGCTGCTGATGTTGCTGCTGCTGATGATGTAGCTGCATCATCTGATGCTGCTGCTGCTGCAGGTGCATCATGGGATGCTGTGGTTGCTGTGGTTGTTGTGGTAACTGTTGGTGTTGTTGCTGAGCAGCCTGGTGGGACTGTTGTTGTTGTTGCAGTAGCTGTTGCTGCTGCTCAGCTGTGAGGGGCTGTTTGGTCTGGCTGAAGAGGGGGTTGGTGCTGTTGGGGGTCTGAGAGTGGCTCTGATTGGTCTGCTGCTCCAGGGGCTTCGTCTGATTGGCTGTGAGATTCTGCAGGATCTGCAGGAGAACAGAGAAGAAGAGGATGATCAGAGTGTGTCCATGTGGTTCACAGGTGAATGTCAGGACAGTGGGGGGTGACACAATGATCATGTGACTAGCTCTGGTCTCTTACATGTGCAGCGTTTGGGGGCCGGCTTGTTGGCTGCATGTCTGAGTTGTTGGTGATGTTCCGGAGCGTTCTAGCAGCAGGACTCCATCCGGTGAGACCCTCTGGACCTGAGACACCTGAGCAGAGGAGAAAGAAAAAACCTTGAGAAAACTGGCTTACAAAAGAATGGTAGCCATCAGCCTCTAGTGATAGACACAGATATAAGGATATTCACAATGTTTAGAGGGTGACGTGACTGAGTGAGCATTTGAAAAAGCAACTCCAGGGTCCAACATTAGCGGTTGGCTGAATGCCCAGGCAACTTCAAAAAGCCAACGGGCAAGCAAAACTTGTAAGGACATGCCTGATCAGGCAAGCTAAGACTGGGTGAAGTGTCAGGTTTTTAGACTATATATTTCTCTATGTGATATGAGAAGGGGCGACGTCGTTTCTATCAACATAACCTATTTGTGTGTCATTTAATAACAATAATAATAGTACATTTTATTTAAGGGCACCTTTCATAGCACTCAGGGTCACCTCACAAAGAATACAGAGTGAATTAAAATAGGCTTGAATACAATGTGATGCACTAGTTGGTGCAAAGATCAGAGGGTCAGAGGGAGTAGGCGAGCTTGAACAGATGGGTTTTGAGTCTGATTTTGAAGAGGGGTAAGGATTCAGTGTTGCAGAGGTCAGGAGGGAGGGAGTTCCATAACTGGGGGGCTAAGCGGCTGTATTTAGCAATTAATTCTTCTGAAAAAGAGTTGGTCGGTCAAAGATAAATAATGACTAGCAGCAAAATATGTTGCAAAAAGAGTATCAAAAAACCTGTAGCCTGAAAACTGTTGCACATTTAGTGCGGGATGAAACTGATTCTGTGGAGAGTGCTTGCGAGCCCCAAGTGCCAGGAGCTTAACCAAAAAATAAAAAATCATAAAAAAAAACAGTTTTCCATAGGTTGACAGTGCACCAAATCAGCAAATCACAAAATCATACGGTTGCTCAGAGACAGGGGAAGTTTTGGGAGTTGGAGGTGAGAGAGAAACAGTGTGCATTAAAGTGAGTTTCAACTGATTCGTGACTCATAACGTAAGGATTACATAGTTGGTGTGTACTGTTGTTTTTTGTTTCTTTTTTTTAGAGCTATACCTGTGCAAAAACATCTTAATTTGAACAGTTGTAATCAGCTGTGTTGTTTGATGAATTTGAACTTTGTCTTTTTCATCAATTTATCATTATATTTACATTTTAGGTTATAAAAATGACTGACAGGTTTGTGGTTTCCACAGTGAAATGACATTTTCCCACTTGTTTTTTTTTTTTTTTTTTTTTTTTTTTTTTTTTTTTTTTTTTTTTTTTTTTTTTTTTTTTTTTTTTTTTGCAACTTTAGGTCCAGTGTGTTTGTGTATGGTACCAAAATGAATAAATAACGGTAAAATCACAAAGGTGAGTGTTTTGCTGAAAAAAGAGAAACTATCAGGAAAGTAATGCTGTAGTGCTTTGGAGTGATCCTCAATTACATCACACAAAAAAATATAAACACCTCTTCAGCACCATTTTGGTTCGATTGCATGCATCAAAGCGTCATTTCAAGGTTCAGGCAAAATAGTGTGACATACATATTAAATACCATATTACCCACCTCTAGAGTGACCACAACTCTGAGGTTTTCTATTCATTCATTTCATTATGTTTCTCTCTTGTTTCTGTTAGGTAGGAGCCCATGAATAGGTGGATATAGTGTGTCACTAAAACTATGAAATTTGCAGTACTAATAGGTTTGTGTCACACTGTGATGTAAAAGACTGATTGTGTAATGGCTGTTTCCTCTTCCTCTTACCTTGTTGTGCAGTGTGAGTGACAGCAGCAGCAGCACGAGCGTCTGCAGCCATGTTCCCCCCGCCCCCCGGCACAGGAGGCACAGTGGCACACAGGTTGATCAGTCCACTTCCTGTGGACGAGACCGGCTCCTTGGTGCCAGGGGGTCCAGCACGTCGTCTGGCAGTACCTGTAGGGACCGGTGGGGTGGTGACTTCAGCTGGGGTCCAGTTGAGGTTGGTCCCCTCCTTTTCCCCAGGGGAGTCGTCGTCAGAGTCGTCAAACATGCGCTCGCTGCGGCGCTCGGGTTTCCGAGGGGACGACGGGGAGATTGAGTTCAGTTTTTTAGGTCCTGGTCGCCTGCGGGGGCTGGACTCCTCACCGGATGAGCCCCCGCTGGACAGCCGGGAGCGCCGGGGGCTGTAGCTTCCGTCTGAGTGTTCGTAGGACTCGGCCTCACTCTCGTCCTCCTCCTCAGGCTCCACGTAGGTGAGTCTGGGATGGTAGAGAGCCTCATCCTTCCTGCTTTTGTCTGTGAGAGAGAAGAAGGTTTAGATTTGATCACAGCCATGATTAGACCCTGAATCAACCATCTGTCACAGTCTGACCTCAACATGAATGGTTTCTAATTTCCCCTTTACATGATTGGAGGATGTGAAGTTGTGACTTTAACTCATGATGTGAAGCACTTAAGGTGATTAGTTGGCCTTCAAAGTACATTTAATTATTCACTCACCATATTTATGTGATGAGAAATTCTGACTTTTTAATAGAGCTGAACGATTTATCGTTATCTGGTTGAAATTGCAATTTCAGATATCGTGATCATGTGATCGCCAAAGCTGTGATTGTTTTGTTTTTTTTGCTGTGCTCCTGACAGACCCAGGATCTATTGTGACAGCTTTTTTAACTTTGTTTTTCTAATTGGTTAGCATGTTATTTATATTTTTCAACTGAACACAATCAATGATACTTTACACTGCATTATTTTCAAAAGTTTAGAGTCAAAGATGGCTCTTTTTGTTCATCAGTTGTTATAACTGCTATTGGTCAAAGACTAAAGAATGTACATGCATGACTTCTGTTGATAAATTCATTTGGAAACAGTTCACACCTTCAGGTTTCACCCTTGCATCAGAGTAGTAGCATTTGATATACTGACAGTATGATATGATTTTCTGTCAAGTTTCTAAATGTTACTGTACTTCGTGAAAACTTCACTGAAGCTTGATTTGAAGAAAACCGTGAATCAAATTGAAATCACAAAATCTGTCAGAAAAATCACAATTGGATCTTTTTCTAAACCTGTTCAGCCCTACTTTTTAACTCTGTGGTTTTAACTCGGTGTTTTCCAGGATTAAAGACTCCATTTGTCCCCTGTAGTCATCAAGAAAGCAGGGCTCAAGTAAGAGTTCAGCAAGCAGCTTCCTGATGATCTGTGTCCACTTTAACTCCGCTCAATTGAAACAATACTACACAACCAAGGACCCATCTTTCAACCAGTCACCAGACTTCAGCGTGTCATATTGGTGCCACAACAGACGGGTCTCAAAGAAGAAGGCTGATTAGCACACTGATTCAGGTACTTTTCCAAACTTTTGATGGTGGAAACACTCATAAGGATGAGGGAAAGACATTAAAGGCCAACGTACATCACACAAAGACTGTGAAGGAGTGTCAAGGTTGGATTATGCTTTCCGCCCAGGAAAAAAAGACACCTGACATCCGCACAAGAGGGAGAGCAATGCCAGAGCATTTAACTAGAGTAGAAGAAGTCTGCCTTTGTTTACAACATTATTTTTTCGCCTATTCCTCCTCTCTGTAAATAGTCATCACACAGCTAACACTGAGATCTCTGTGTGATGAATCAAATAAATGCCTGTATTTTTGCACTTAAGACACTCGAAGCTCTGGGTTGGCCGAAATGTTGTCTGCGCGTCTCCGCACCGCACTTAGAAATTTTGAGAGGGCACGAAACAGAGATGTTCCTCTTGAGAGGTACCGCGTGAGGGGGCGGAGATGCTAAAATGACATAATTCGTCCACACTGGGCAGACCGGAGCACGCAGCTGCGGGAAGCATAAACCAGGCTTCTGAGCTCCGTTTTGTATGGATTCAAACATTTATGTGCACCTCAAGTCCAAGTCTCAAACTCTTATCACTGAGGCCCAGTTTACACGACAACGCTTCACAGCGTTTCACCCAAAAAACGCAAAAAAAAAAAAGTGGAAAAAGTCTGTCTTTAACACTAAGGGACTTAAAACACTGTAGTTTACATGTCAGGCCTGTAGATGGCGATGTAACTGCAGGAGCCGTATGTACGACAACAGTTTACAGGCTGAAGAAGAGGTGAGCTGATCATTTGGAGTTTATATTAAAAACCTATCCTCTGACTGCAGAAAAAGTGCAATAAATGCACATTTTGGTAGAAGGCAGTCAGTAGATTCAGCAGCACAGGAACTAAACTGTTGGTCGCTATCGTTGTTTTTGTTTTTTTTTCTGTACATGCACGGTGCAGTGGGGGTTTAATGCGCATGCACAGAGCTGAGTGTGATGTCAGCATTTTCACTGAAAAGGTTGGCTTGACGTTAACATGGAAACAGTGGAAACTTCGTTTCAGAAAAATTCCACTCTGAAGGGCCTTTTGTAAGTAAAGTTTGCGTTTTAGGTCGGCAGAATCCCTGTTTCCCTGTACATAAGAGGCTGAAACGCAACATTACTTTTGTGTTTTACCCTGAAAGCGTTCTTTTGTAAGCGGCCCCTGACTCTGACTGTTTACAAACACCATCCTCGGACTTTTCACCCCCCAAACTGAAATGAAAGCTTCAAAGATAAATGACCTTTAACTGAGTCTGTGATCCAGTCGGGGGTGACGATCTTGATGTTGGGGTGTTTCTGGGCACACTCGAACTTAGCCTGGAGGTAAAAAAGAAAATCAAACAAACATCATGTGAGCAGGAGTGTTACTGAAATAAACTCATAACCAATGAGATCACAGCAGGAGTCCAGCTGAGGGGGAATGTTACACACACACACACACACACAGGATGAACTCACCCCCTTTGGCTCCTTCATCACTAAGTGTGTGACCTTCTTGTTGAGGTTCAGCTGACACTCTCCCCCGTAAAAAGTCACATACGCCCACAACGTGTTCAGGTCATCTGGAAGCTTATGATGTAAACACAGAGAGAAACAATGAGCATTTCACTCAGACAGGTGAGCTGAGAGTCTCATCACCTGGAGGGGACAGTAACTCAGGGAGACAGTCTCAAACACCTCTGTATGAGGTCATATTTATATGTCCACACCTTCAAAACGATACAGAGCACACACACACACACACTCACACACACACACTTACCCTGGGAAGACATGCTGTCACTCCGAAGAATATTTGTCCTGATTCTGGGGAGAATCCAGTCACTCTGAGGTGTTTTGTTAGGGACAAACGTGACTGGAAGTAAAACTGAACGGTGATCATTTCCAAAAATCCTTTATCCTCCATTTCATATGTACTAAACCATCATTAAGTAATTATTCTTTAACAACAAACACCTTAATAAAAGACACTGACTGTCTTTAAAGGATACGGTAGCAGATCTCCACACCTGACAGAGAGGATGACCCAGGACGGCTACAGGAAAACACACATCAGTTAGTGCTGCACATTTACCATCAAATACTATCCCTCACATGTTGTTTAAAAAAGGAGTTACTCTGGGGTTTTGAACGACCACGCTCCTTCTCTGTCTACTGGTCACCTGTTGCGTGACGTGGTGGAGAACAAAGGAGCTGCTCCATGACATTAACTTTTCAAAGGGACTGTGAGGGCTTTCTATGTGATTTTGAAAAAGTCTCATCTTTAGATAAAAGCTTGGTTCTAATCAACAACTTAAGATGAGATTATCGGCAGAGTCTTTATGTATACACTAGCCTGTATGAGAGCCAAAATAACCCAGTTTCGAAATGATCTGTCTTTGGACGATTATTGACAAAAAAATAAGGCAGATGCCGATATGTGCCAAAACGCCAATATCAGTCTATCCTTAGTATTTACAGTAGTTTAATGGGGATTTACCAGCACCCACGAAACTACAACTTCTTACAGTATGTAAGAGCTTTATTGAAAGAAAGACTGATGTGCTGTGGAGGAAAAAAACTCTCCACCGTGCTGTGAGGCCTCAAACAGACTCAGCGTGAACACACCAGGCTCTGCTCTTACCTTGACCACCGGCAGGTCGAACACCTCTCTGGACTCGCCCACCTCAGGGTTGTCTCCATCCTCTGCGATGATGTGAGTGGCCAGAGCATTATAGGACACTTCCTTCCCCTTACCGGCTTTCAACAGCTGCACCACCTGGAACACAAGCAAATACAGGTGACAGGTGAATCTACCTGCCCGGTAAAGTTCACAGCAGCCCACAGAGTCTCCCTGCTCAGTGTGGGGACCAAGATCAGCCAGAAGAAGAGACTGTGGGTATGGTCAAAAACAGGTTTCTGTTAAAAAAAACGCTAACACTTGAAAAAAAAAAAAAAAAAAAACACACACACACACACAGAAGGGGGGGGGGGTGAAGTTTGTGAGCCCACACACCAATAAATATCCAATAAATTGCACTTCTGCTTCCAGTTGACTCTACTCCTCTGAAAGTTATAGCACAACAAAATGGGTTCAAAAATCTATCTTATACATGTTAGTAGCTTCAATAACTATGTTATAAGCTTATAATCTGTTGTTTTTCAGCACAGAGTGTGATACTGATATTATAGCAGCGTTTTTCCTGCTTAGAGATTTTGCCCTTCGGAAGGGTGCGTTTGATTACCCCTCCCAGTTTGCCCTGTTTGTGGAATAGCTATGGTGTAGGGATGCTGCTTTCCCCAGGAGTGCTCATCTTTTTTTTTTTTAACTCTGCACCATGTACAGTGCTGATATACAATAAATATAATACAAATCCCAATATTCCTCCTAAATTTAAGGATAATGATTCCAGTTGTCAGTCAGACATAACTCTGAGGAAGTAGTGAACAGACAAACATCAGGAAATGGATGCTGCTGTGTATTCTCAATATGAATCTTTTCTGTGAAACTGTGAAAAATAGAATACATCAATTTCAGGCACAGCCTTTTTTCGTGAACTTTGTGCCCACACTTATACCCCCAGACCATTACATATGCATGAAGCACGCAACCATCACACCTGTTCTTGTTACATACCTGACATTAGTTTACTTTCTCTCGGTCTCTAATTATTGACAACATGAGGTTAAATAAGATAAAGGAGCTAACAGGACTGGCCAGGGATCAAGCAGAGTTTGAGGAATGCAATAATGTGTATTTTACAGAGATGTGGCGGCATCACAAAATAATAAACTGAACTACACACTGTCCTCCATGATCTACCCATCAATGGTAAATAATTATGAGTTGTTTCATGTAGTAAATGATCAAGAACTGGGAAAGATGAAGTCATTGGCTTCTGGTGTACAACAGTCAGATCCAGTTTCATCCTGGGAACATTTCAGACACATTTGTTGGTGCTGTAGCCACAGAGATCTCACACAGACCTCTGTGCAGCTGCTTCTATTGTTGAAGGCCTAGTTTGAAACAACCCACAAACACATGTCAGAGCCTGAGCAGAGACCTGCTGACACCGACATTCACATATTTTGCTAGTGACAGTGGGTTTAGTTTGCAGGCTCACATTTTCATTACACCCTTATGTCAATGTGTTTGGAAACAAACCATAACACCTTTTGGACAGTCAGTGCAGCAACAAGTAACACAGCACCTGACCAGACTTATAGAAATGAGTTCAATGTATGTTCAGGTCTTACTTTTAAAACAGGTTGATTTTACAGTAAATAAGAGCTCGTTTCTGATCTGGAACACCTCTTCCAGGTGTGAGAGTGCTTAAATGCTAAAAAAGTGCAGCAGTGAGCCACAGGTCTCAAACAGCGGTGATGACGCATGCGCCCTGCGCAGGTCAGAGGGGTGTTGATGGTCACAGGTTGATGCGGAATAACAACAGTAATAACAATTCACATCCATATTTGCTGCAGACTAGAACAGCTCGCTAACCATGTAAGGTGATGATTAATAGTTAAAAGGAGCAAAAGCAACATCTGTAGTACAAGTGTTAGCATAGCATTCTCGTGACAGATGCACCGATGGCTCCAAGCTAACAGCTAACACCTAGCCATGTATGCAGCTACGAAACTCACAGCCGCTGATAAACCAGCACACTGAGCCTCCACAGGCACATATCATTAACACACTTAACCAAGAGTTCACGTTGAAACTTGGAATACAAGGACACCTGAATGTCAGCCTAAGTTGAGACACACTGTTATCACAGCAGCCTGAGAGCTAGCTGGTTAGCTCCTTCTCATTTAGATTGAATGGTACTAGCAAGCAAGCATGCTACAAAGTTAGCGGGAAGAGGCTAAGGACCTAGGGCTCACCTTTTGGTCGATGTCCCCCACCAGGTAGAATTTGACATCTTTAAAGAGTTCCTCGGACACCTTGCTCTCCTCTTCAGACATGACTGTCCGTTACACTCATGGGTTGCCTGTTAAAAAGCGATGAAAGCTGTCAGAGAGTGTGAGTGTGTCAGTAATGCAGCAGCAGCAGCCTGAGCCTACAGTAAGACAGGAGCGCCAAAGCACCGAGCGCGCCTCGGACTGTTCCACTCTCACACACCGAGGGGGGGGACCAACATATATCACTGCTGCTTTATTCGGCATTCTGTCATTTTCCTTTGCGTTTGCAACATTATTAAGATGTAATACACACAGTAAATCTTCCAGAAAATGAAGAATAGTCTTTCAAAGGGGAAACGGCTCTTTAAAAATGTTCTGTCAGGCATGGAAACCCTTAAATATGGCAGTTCGTGTTTTCATCTGAACGTTTAACCTAGATTATCTCCAGCAGACAGTGAGTTGAGGACATTTTAATATGTCATATGAAAAAAAAGTCACGTTTCTATAAAGTTTTAGCCTTTCCCTCATAAAAAGAGAATGTAACAATGAGAAGTGGTACCAGATATATGAACAGTAACGTGTCTGTTGGTTGGACTTTCAACAAGCAGGGGCGACTCTAGACCCCGTTAGGACCGTCGGTACAAAAATTCACTAGGGGGCCTCCAATCAGCTTACTACTGTCTTGTCAGAAATTATCATATAAGAAACTTTTTTTATTATTCATTTTTCAAAAATTAACACTTTTTTATTTAAAACTCAAATATGCATAATACTTAAAAAAACACTGAAGATAAACCTAACCAAAAAAATGTAAAAATAGATATAATGAACTGCTTAGTTAGTTAACATTACAGACAAAAAGCCACTGTTTCAATTATTTGCTTCCCCCATCCCCCCTCAAAATCACCACTATTACTGATATAACAGTGCTAAAAAAGTTTTATCTTAGAATTTTAACTTTATCTTCAGATTTTGACTGACTACTTACCTCAAAATATTGACGTTTATATCATAATTTTTAGTTTGTATGTCAGAATTTTAATTTTTTTCTTTTTATCTCAAAATTTTGACTTCTTTCTTGATATTTTGACTGAACATGGGCAAAAAAAAACCACAACACCAGTCACATCCATAATGAAAAGATGGGCAGTATATCTGCAGTTGGTTTGTAAAACTTAGTTTCTACTTCAGCATTTTCAGTCCAAGAGCACAGCTTAAGCAGTCAGAGCCTGTTTTCTTACATGCTTAACATCTTGACAGATTGATGCAACAGAATAACACAGTTTTCCAGAGCAGCTTTATTATCAATATCAATGTATCACATTTGAGGAATTTTATAAATCTCTATTCCCCCACAGCATAATTTTATGACCAAAAAGGAGGACATGCCCAGGTAAAAAAGAAAAAAAAGGACGTTTGGTGTAAAAATTGATAATGATATTAATAAGAAGGGAGATATTGACTCTGGCAGTGATGATGAAGATGTACGAACTATCCTCCTGCCTTTGTCATCTCCAGGTGAAGATGTAACTTTAGAAACTCCACCTGTCATTTAACCACATTGCACTCCTCACACCTGTCAGCTTGCAGACTCTGCACACAGAGCTGTGATTGGTTGAGTCATGTGACAGCTACATTAGTGATGACATCATGATGTCTCTGTCTCAGCACAGAGCCGACAGGAAATAGCTTTTTCTGCCTGCTTCACAGGTGTCTCTTCATACAGTCTGATCTCTCAATCCTGTCTAATCCAATCAGTGTGGGACAACAGTGGAACATAAGTGAATCTCTAACTGCTAGTTACACATCAGTCAATCTTAAAATAACACACACCTGCATGTGTGCACTGTAAGCAACTGTTATTAATTTACAGCCAATTTTCACCAGCTACCTGCTGTTATATATAATACAGTTTTGTACTGTAGTCTTGAAGCGAAAACCCATAGACTCATAACGGTATGCTAATGTTTTAAATCACAGTAAAATACAGTAGTTTTGGAAAAGTATTTGCACAATGCAACCATGAGTGAGGAGGGCACACAGTGGACATGTTGCAGTGCTGTACATAGATGTAACACACAGGTGACTGACATTCTATGCCCAATGGCCATGTATGCTCTGTGGCGTCTATCAGCTGTGTACACTCTGGTGTAGACAGACTGTCTGTGCTCCACAGGCAGTATTTCCCCACAAATTACAGTTGTATACAGTAATGAATATACTGCTTATAAAATATATTCAGGGGCTTATGCATTTTAGTTCTATAGAAAGATACCAGTATTCAATGATATCCTTGGCATTTAATCTTTACTGTCGACAACTGGTCCAAACTGCCAAGGGTAAAGACAGTCTGTGTGACCTACATGTTGGACCCATGTACAGCAGGCTCTCATGTCCACTGTGTGCCCTCCTCACTCGTGGTCACAAGGTGATGAACAGTAAAATACTGTGAATTTCTGTTACGGTAAAAACTGTTTATTTTACAGTAATATAATGGCAACCCTGCTGCCAGTTGAGCACTGTTTTTTCAGAAGGATATTTGTTAGAGGGTGTGCATAAGTTCATCATGTCTGGATCCATTCCTCCACAGTTGCAGCACTGTACATTGTACACTGACACAGGTGTGATGCGCTGACCCTGTCACCCTGCAGATGTTGAGTCTGTGCAACATGTGGGACGGGAACAAGTCTCAGAGCCTTCATCAGCTGAAGCGAATGAGGATGAAGTTCTGCGTTAGCTTGGAGACGGCTCCATCCTGCTGAGATGATCTGTGAGAGAAACTTTCTATGATAGATCCAAATCAAACAGGGAGAGTTAGTGGGGGCGTGTCCCTGTAAGTGTGAATACTAGACCAGGGCTGGAATGACAACAGAGCAGCCAAAGCCAAATTAACTCTGTAAAGCCCAACCTATCAAGAAATAATCAGAAAATTCTAATTTTTTTGGTCCTGAGATAATTAATAACCCTTTAACCAAATCCACAATAAATATTGCTTTATCATTTCATTCATTACATATTTCTTGTACCTCATTTGACACACCGGGAAGTTTGTGTACAATTTTATCTATTCTATTTAAGTTTTTTGTAAATTTGTGTTTATTTCATGCATTAACACTTTTTTAAAGTAACTATTTCAATGTTATTCTTACTTCAACTTCCTGAAAACAAAGCAATGATTTTCCTGAAAATATGTAAGTGGATGATTTCATGAGAGCAGACATTTTGAAGAGGGCCAAAATAAAACTTCAGCTGACTCTAGTGATGTGACAATCCTCAAGGTGGTAGAATATGTTTTTAAAAAAATATTTTTAACAGGTTTTTGCGCAAACTTTTAATCATGTTGATGAGATAGAGGTCTTTGAACTCATGTATCAGATATGATATGTTTGGCTTGAAAGGGTTAAGACTGTCACCATGGAGAGAGTCCTTGTGAGTGAGAGGAAGAGACAGCGAGACGACTACCTACACCAGTAATTGTTGTTTTTGTTTTAAATGACGTATATATTTTTTTTGACTAAGTTTTATTCTTTGTAAAATAAAAACAACACACAGTCTTCAACAACTGTATTCTACAATTTCCCTTTCTGGAGTATAAATCAAGCTCAGATAAAAAAGCAGCATGTAAAACTATCTGAGGTGCTGCATCTTGACCCGCGCTAACAATCATGTGACTGCACAGTTACTGCAACTCGAGTTCCCTTGCTTCAACCTGTAGAAACTCAAACTTGCAGTCAGTAAGAAAAACCAGAATATAAAATCAAAGATTTCTTTGCTCACCTGGCCTCGTAAAGACAGTTTCAAGAAGAACCAGGACACTAGAATGGCTAATTAGGACCTGTTAGAGAAATGCTGTCCTGCTATGCTGTAATCTATGTTATCATTCTGACGTCAAGGACAGACTGCTCATGCAGAAAGGAGATATCAGCTGTTTACAGAATGTGGTTACATGATGTCCATTCAAATATGTTCTGCCTGTGAACTTCTGGTTTTTACATGACTAATGACTATACGATCACGCCCAGATGATGATTTCACTGTGAATAAAGAGCTGAACAACGGGGAAGTCTGGGGGAGCTGATGGGAGTCAGGGTGCTGGATGCACCTCTGATCAGACTTCTCTTTTGCAAATGCATTAACTAAGAATCTGTGCCTTGGAGCTTCTTTCGACACCAACAGCAGCTGATAGCCAGTTGGGTGCTTAAACCCAACAGGGCCACAAGAAAAGATGAATAAAAAATTGAATATTTGAGAAAAGGAAACCTGAAATTCAGAGTTCATGAAGTCACAAATTTTCAATTTCATAGATATTCAAAAATTCAGCTTCCCCCAAGCAGTAATTCATCAGCAGAACATTGCTGTTACACGTCTTTATGTTGCTAGTTTCTCAAATGTTTTGATGTTGTGTAATTTGTTGGAATGTTTTGTTTATCTGTCACCACTGTAAAACTAAACCATTTTGAGAAGAAATTACATTGCCTTGGAGAATTGAGGGGTTTTACTTATTATGTGTGTGTGTGTGTGTGTGTGTGTGTGTGTGTGTGTGTGTGTGTGTGTGTGTGTGTGTGTGTTTGATTAATGTGCAGAGTTCTGATAGTACAAAGCATGCTTACAGAAAATGTACATAAACAGTTGAGAAGAAGTGTAACGAGATGTATGTTGTGACCTGAGTTCATCAGGAGATCTGTGATGTGCTGCACTGAGTCACTGAATCACTAACTCCTCCTCTGTTAGGAAACTTTAAATCATTAGACACATTTCTGTGTCTTTCTATGTAACTTTTATATATAACACTCAGTGTGTGTGTGTGTGTGTGTGTGTGTGTGTGTGTGTGTGTGTGTGTGTGTGTGTGTGTGTGTGTCAAGAGGATCCTGTGATCTTGGTCCAAAACTGGACTAAGTCCTGCATGAGTTCACATCAGTGCTGCTTCACAAAAGAGGATCTGCACCACCGCTTTGGTCCTTTGACCTGACTGTGGGACAAAGGACACATGCACACACACACACACACACACACACACACACACACACACACACATACACCCAACAGATGTTTGCCCAAAGTCACAAAGTGAACAGAAATAACTGTTGGTGGTTTTCTGTTTAGGCTGTTGACACTCGTCTACTATTTGTCCAACTTAACTCCTGAAAACTATGTCAACCCCTCAACCACCGACCAGTTTAGACAAGAAGCAACCTTCAGTGATAACAAACCTGCAGGTCAGAGCACGAGTGAAACTCAAACCCAAACCTCAGATTCAGGCTGAGCTCTGTGCTTTAGACATGGAACAGGTGCACGACTACACTGCAGCTCCAGAATATGATCCTGCTGCTTGGACTGTGGATTATACTTGTATTTAAATGACTATCTTTGACTTTACTGGCATAATTTCTCACTGTAATGTACTGATTTGTTTTGTTTATGGGACATCCATCTAACCTTTTCAGTAGTGACAGGTTTGTAGGCTACAGCTACAAGATATTTGCATGAGGTTTCAAGACGCAAACACTTCTTTAATGAAACAGAGCTGAAGTGAAACAGAAGCTGTTTGATTGTCACTTTATCTTGGCAATGACACAAAAAGGTACATAAACAAGACAGAGTACACCATGAGGGAAGTGGATTTTTTTTCTAGTTTTGTGATGGATTGTTAATCCACCTTTGACAAAAAAAAGAAAAAAAATACTAACTGATTATTTTTATTATTATTTATTTAGTTATTTAATTATGTATTAATTATTATTATCATAAATATTATTATTATTATTATTATTATTATTATTATTATTATTTTTTTTTTTTTTATTTTTTTTTTTTTTTAATATATGTTAAGGGGCAATGTCAGTCAAAGCTTTCATTACCATCCCCCTAATATTATCACAGCTTCATAAACCTCTGCTAAAAACCATAAATAACAACAACAACAACAACAATAATAATAATAATAATAATAATAATAATAATAATAATAATAATAATAATAATAGATAATAATAATGTTTCTTTTTTCAATCCTCAGCAAAGTTTAATCCATCCATCGTGCTGACCGGCCTGCAGATGTTCAATAATCCCCATGAGCAAAAAGGACATCAACCCCAGATTAGAGCTGTGTTTAAAACAAACCAAAGTTTCTATCCATCACCATCCAAACCCAGATGTCAACAACACTCAAAATAATAAAACAGTGACTTGAATTAAATTTATTTTGTCAACTGGTTCCATATAAAGATATTAAGTTTGTTGAAAGTTGTAACTTTACAGTCAACTAAGTTGAACTTAAAATTACTTAGAATTACTTTATTAGTTTTCAACTGACGCAATCTATCAAACTGGAACCAGTTGACATATTAAATTCAATTCAAGTCAATGTTTCATTTTTGGAGTGAAACAAAAAATTAGTGTGTTGATAATAAGAGGAAGGCAAATGATAGTAAAAGGACATAACACTCTTTTTTTTTTTCTTTCTTTTTTTTTAAATCTCGATAAATTGTTGAGGACTGTCTGATCAGTGTGAGCCTCACCTGCAGGGATATCACAGACAGATGACCAATGACAGGCACGGATGTCAGTGGAGGTATTGCATGACTGCTGGGTTGCCTTCAGGATCCAATTGAAAAAGGAAACTCGGTTTGATTTTCCAAACTTGATCTATTCTGTTACAGAAATAAAGATTTTTATTGCACTATAATGATAAAAAATACCACTTTAGTTAAGTTTTCAGGCAGAAATGTACGTATTATTTTACGATCTCAGTGCCTCTGAGCCCCAGAAGAGGTCAAACACAGTGATGCATTTAATGCTGGTCCCTCGATTTCCCATCATTTGATGAGTGCGTGATGCCTTCACTGTCTTGAAGTTACTCCTGTGGAAGGGGGATTTTTAACCATGTGGTGCATAGTGGTCACTACAGTGGACACCTACTTCAAAGTTATTTACTTCAGTGGTTCATGTGGTGGAAAATCATATTAGCCTGTGTCAGGATATTTTTATTCATCTTAGGGCCTGAAAAAAGGTTTTCAATTTTTTTTTCCAAACAAATGTTATAGTTAACAAAGCTGATAAACTAAATTATTCAGTAAAATGGATGAAAGAGATTACCATGTTTTGCAAAACATTAAAAAGATTATTAATGAAATTACTACAATAGATAAATAAAAAAGGAAGTAAACAAAAACATAGTCATATGTACATTAAGTGCAGACTGTTTTATGTTGAATGCTCAGTTAAAAATATCTGAAAAAAAGGAAAACTATTTTTCATGGCTTAAGACAAATAGAAACACTCAAGGGAAAAATCCTGACACTGACTTTCATAATTCATGCATCAGAGGGTTAAATTTACCAAATGGTCGCTTCAAGACCACCGACAGTGAGAAAATAAAAGAAATACCGCTGTACCTGAACGCATCACAGGTCCCTGAACGCATCACAGGTCCCTGATGATGATGGTATTAACCTTCTTTTGGGTAAATTCCGGGAGCCCCACGTGACTCAAACTCCGAGGCGTCATTGGTCTAAGGCACGTGTCTGAGAGTACACTAGTACGACGTCATCATCGTACGTATTAGCCAATCAGGAAAGAGAACAAAATGTGTAGTGAAAGTATGAGCGCGTGTGTTTGTGAGTCAGTTTAGATCAGAGCAGCATCAATGACAGAGCCCTCACTCTGAGCTGTTTTCATTTTTCACTTTTTTTCTCACATATTTTGGAATTAACAAAGAGGAAACCAGAGAAGATGCACGAGGCCAACTTGAAACTTTAACCTTGGATGAATTGAATGGTCAGAAAATAAAAGCAGACCTCAGGATTATTCGTCTCATCGCCATTTTTTATTTTAAAGATACAACAGGGAGAATTTTCCAGCCCACTGCCACAGTGGAAATACCCTCCTAAAATCAGGACACTTAGAGAGGGGGGGTTTGGAAGAAGCGGACCCTGCAGGATGCAGAACGCTCGGGCTGACCCGGGTCGACCTCAGGACTCTGTGGAGGAGCTGAACCGGGCCGGTGCGCCCCCCCTGCAGCCTCCAGGTCCCCCACACATCCACCGGGTCACTAACTTCTACATAGACAACATCCTGAGGCCGGACTTTGGTCTAAGGAGGAAGGATGGGACACTGGAGCGGGAGGGGGGCACTCCTGGACGGTGTATACGGAGACAGGAGCGCGCGGGGACAAAGTCATCCAAAAACCAGCCGCAGGGTGGAGACCGGGACCGGGGGGAGAAAACGGGGGCCACTGAGGAACAGCAGCCGGACTGTGAGGCCCGAAGGCCGGAGCTGAGGGCCGAAGGGGGGGCAGGGAAGGACCAGGGGGAGAAACCCATGCTATGGCCCGCCTGGGTCTACTGCACCCGGTACTCGGACCGACCGTCCTCAGGTCAGTGATGGCCCCCCCACTGCTGTGTCTAAATTCATCACATAATCGAAAAAGTCATTTACAGTCACGAGACCTCAGAATAAACCGCAACTATCTTTTTACTATTATTATTATTCCGTTACTGATTAATCTTTTCTCGTGTTGATAATATTTATGTTTATGATGATTGTGCAGACAGACAAAGTGATACATTTCCCAAACCACCCCCCCCTTAAAAAAAAAAAATCTAATGAACACATCAGTGCTGACAAAACAATCATTGCTCCATCAAAACCATTTTTATCACCATTACATCTCTAATATCTTTATTTCTTTATCAACTCGTATTGAAGAAATTAATTCTAGCTTCAAATCTCTGAAAAAAAGTCCGAACACATTCAAACATCAGGTCAAACATCAAATGAAGTCGTGCAGCTTTGTGAGATTAAACCAGATATTAAAGCTGAGGCCAAAGCGTCTGAGCGTTTTTTCGTTTATTTCTAACAAAGTTCGTTTTGAAAAATGAGCTTTATGTATGGAAAAATATGAGGAAGTGAAGTAAAACCAAGTTTAACGCCATTGTTCGTCAGTTTTCTTTGTTGATGTGTCATTAGCATATTTTTTTGACAATGAGGAGGGGTCCCAAAAAGTGAGGCCGCGGGTCCCAAAAACTCTGATTCAGTGTTGGAAATAAAAGAAAGATTTCACCACTTTAAAGAAGCTTTTATGTGTTCCTACATTCATCTAAATTAAAGTCTAGTTTATCAGAGTTTTTCACGTCGGAAGTATCTTTTTGGATTAAAGATAAAGTCAATATTAATCATTTATGTGTTGATCCTTAGCGCCGCTTCGCACCAAACCGTCAGTGAAGA
Organism: Thalassoma bifasciatum; assembly: GCA_008086565.1. Lineage (NCBI taxonomy): Eukaryota > Metazoa > Chordata > Actinopteri > Labriformes > Labridae > Thalassoma > Thalassoma bifasciatum. The sequence continues at coordinate 8,100 of RPOG01006107.1, read as the reverse complement.
TATAAACATACAAAAAAATAAATAAATAAACAAACTGAAGGAATAAAATCCAGTGTTTGTTTATAAAGGAGCTGACTCGTGTTGCACTTGGACTTTTTCTTTGTCAGGTTGTGTTCACGCGCTCATGATTAGAAATAAACGTAATAAAAGCAAACAGGCCTGTTCTGGTAAATTAATTAAACTATCTAACATAATGTGGAGCAGCAGGATTATAATCTGAGCTTTAATCTGAACTATAGGTGAAGTTTAGTCCGAGCTGCATGGAGTTTTTATTGTTAGAGGAAAGTTTGAGAGCTGCAGGCCGAACACAAAGACACACACACCAGCACACACTCACACATCAACACACTTGTGATGATAGAACTCATTTTAAAACCGATTCATTGATACACACAGTGTGAAACAAACACACTGTTTGTCCGCGCTCATGTGTGTGTTCATGTGTTGTTTTTTTAATCGATGTTAAGTGTGTGAGGCCTGCTGTCTCCAACTCTTTATCACTGAAGCTCTCTCTCTCTCTCTCTCTCTCTCACACACACACACACACACACTAGCTTCTCTCTCTCTTTTGTTTTAATCCGGATGTGGGACAGATTAAAATCTGAACGTCAGAAAGTTTGGTGTTTTTGGCGCTTGTGAAGAAACTTCTTTTTAATAATGAAGTTTCTATGGTAACGAGGAGAGAAAGAGGCGCCGAACTCCCCATCCTCCATCATACAACCCCACCCCCACCTAGAAAACACCTCCTCCTCCTTCTCCTCCTCTTCCTCCTCCTCCTCCTCCTCCCCCGGTCCTGATGACACCGCGCAAACACTGAAAACACTTTGGATTCAGGATGTTTTGTTTTCATGTTGGATTTTTTGAAAAATTGCCTTTACAAATTGAGAATTGAACCCAATTTGTAGAAGTAAAAAATGACAAAGTTTGATCATTATTTTTTCTTAAACACATCATATGTGTTTGAGAAAGCTGTGTGGTAAAACAAAGTCAAACTCCTGCGGCTCAAACACTGATTATATACGACTTTTCATAACGTTACGCTGATGTTTTCGGTCACCTCCAGACTGCTGAAGGTTTAAGAATCGTCACTGTGGAGCATTTTCTCCCAAAATACACATTTACCGGCCTCCATAAATCCCTCAATCCATTAATTCTTTCTCTTGGAGCCTTTCGCTCCATTTTAAAGGACAAATGTCAAACTATGGACCAGGGTCTGTGTTTACGAACTTAATGTGGTTCACTTCTAGCACTTAATCTGTAAGCACTCACCATAATACTGCTGTTCACTTAATGATTTATCATTGTAATGTTCTATTTATGATGAGGTGTGCTGCTGACCTCTTGACCAGGTCACCCTTGTAAAAGACATCTAGATCTCAATGGGTTTTATCCGGTTAAATAAGGGTTAAATTAAAATAAATGAATAAATAAAAAATTAGTTATCGATTTTAAAAAAAAGGAAAAACAACAGAAAAATTAACAAACTGGAAAAAATAAAATGAAAAAAAAAAAAAAAAAAAAAAAAAAAAAAAAAAAAAAAAAAAAAAAAAAAAAAAAAAAAAAAAAAAAAAAAAAAAAAAAAAAAAAAACAGCTATCTTTCCAACCCATATATGGTTTTTCAATAGTGTGAAAGTGTTTACATTTGGAAAAAAAGAATAATAGGCCTATCAATGTAAATGAATTCATTATAAAATACTATATATTTTTTTAAAGTAATCGGTAAATATATCTATATGGATTAAATCTGGCTTATAAAGATTAAATCAGATTAAATCAGTTTGCGGTGCGTTCACTGTAAAGGCCTTTCGCTCAGAGGAGCACGCGCCTCTTATTTTGGTTTAAAGCGGGCTCCAGCTTCTACAAACTTCTATCTTTTATTTATATGTGATTTATATGTTCTCCCCCCCTCAGGACCCAGATCCCGTAAACCAAAGAGAGCCCCGGCCCCCAGTAAAGAGGACAAGCGGCCCCGCACAGCCTTCACGGCGGAGCAGCTGCTGCGGTTAAAGAGCGAGTTCCAGAAGAACCGGTACCTGACGGAGCAGCGCCGCCAGAGTCTGGCCCAGGAACTCGGTCTCAACGAGTCCCAGATCAAGATCTGGTTCCAAAACAAGCGGGCCAAGATCAAGAAGAGTTCCGGGAACACGAACGCTCTGGCTCAGCACCTGATGGCGCAGGGTCTTTACAACCACGCCACCGCACGAGACGAGGCCTCCGACAGCGACTAGACCTGGACCAGGACCTGGACCAGGACCCTGCAGACCAAGTCCTCCTCAAAAACCAGCATCCATATGCTACTTAACACCTCCCACCTCCTCTCTCAGGGCTGTAGTTTTGACTCTGACGTCAGTCACAGGTCGTGACGTGTCCAGTTCACCTGTTCTGATCAGATCCTCTCAGGTCTCCTCGCGCCGCTGACATCAGCAGATTACGTCAGGTGGAGCCCGCTGTTAGTTTGTTAGCTGCTGTTTAAAAACCACATGTGGAAGCAGGATCAGCTGATCAGGTTTCCTCTTTGTTGAGAAAATGTCAGTGAGTTTTTGTCGGTCTTAAAAGGACCGATTCAAGCAATAAGTTTTTTGTTTTTGTTTTTTTTACGACAAAATCAGGACTTTTTTGATTAAAAAAGGAACAGAAAAGAAAAAGAAAATAGATGAAAAATGAGTGAGTCATCCGCCAAGGCTGGTGAAAAATAAAAGAGCACATTCTTCTGTTATTTTTGAAAGTCTATTAAAAAATGAAGAAAAAAAAACAACAATTTTTTTTTTTTAATTAATTCATTTTTTAACAGACTTTCAACAATGACAGAAGAATGTGCTCTTTTATTTTTATTAGCTGAAAGGAATTTATTTCCTTTTATTTATTTATTATTTTACATCGGAAACAAAAGGCCTTCAGACTCCAAGTGCCGAAACAGAAGGTTCTCGACCCTCTTCCGGGTCTGACCGGCTGTAACACCCGAACCAGCGCGCGCCCAGAACTTGGTCAATATCTGTTCCTGCAGCTGACAACATGAACTAGTGTTTTTATCTGAGTGGACACGGACACAGTGGACAAAGAAGGAGGGACACAGGCTGAAAGTGGACAGAGGACACTGAATATTTACCCGCGAGGACGCGCGTGATGATGTGTGTGATGGACTCAGAAAGACTGAAAAAGCTGAAACCCAAAGATTTAACTGCTGCCTCCAGTACACAGCCCCCCTCCCTGTGTGAGTGTGTTTATGTATGTTTGAATGTTTATGTGTGTGTACATGTTTGTCTGCGGGTTCTGGGTCAAACTGATGAATGTGAAGGAAAAATGTGGGAGAACAGGGTTAAAAAAATGAACGAATCTTCTAATTTGATAAATTGAAATTGAATGACTGCCTTTAACTCTGGCTTTGAGTAACTTGACTGCAAACAATGAAAATCGCATTAATGTTTGTAAATGTTTCAGATTTGGATTTTTTCTTGCTTTGCCTGTTTGATTGTTTTTTTTCTTATTTTCTTTCTTTCTTTTTTTTTGAAGAAACGATTAAAAAAAGAGTCTGCTTATTTGGGAGAATATCCAGATTATTTGATTTAATTAATTTTTGTGATTAGACCCTGTTCGGAGCTCTCACACAGTGTCGTAAACTTTCATTATTACCGCTCTGCCCTTTTATTCTCCGGTTTCCGGCACCTAACTGCATGTATGGTGTGAATGTTCCACATACAATGTCTTTTTTTTCTGTGTCTATGTTCAAAAGCATTTTATTTTTTTAATTTATAAAACATGTGTTTACATGTAAGTTATTTCTCCTGCAGTTTCAGATGTGTTTGAACGCAGCAGGTGGCGGCCTGACGGGTCTGAATGTTTTTGTTTCTGCTCTTAATGAGAGCTGCCTTAAACACACATATACACACACACACACACACACACACACACACACACACACACACACACACACACACGGTCACAGAGCAGCTGTTTTTGATGTTTATAGAGTTTTTAATGTTTTATACAGACCATATGCAGCAGTAGGTCTATGATTCACGTGTATATAATTTATATTTCAGGGTTACCATGGTGATGATGTTGATGATGATAATGGTTAATAAAAAAACCCCCACAATAATAAAATTTTGAGAGCATCATTAAATGTGTGTTTTAAAAATGAAAAGAGAGAGAATTGTTTGATAAAGGTCATTGAAAGGTTTATATTCAGGTATCTTTGTTTTCTAGTGTCAGTGAATGCAGCACTGATCTGGTGTCTGTAACAGAGATCTGATCTGTGTCAGTGAAGGCACCATTCTTTTGGTTTCATTGAATCCAGAACTGTTTTGTTATCAGTGGGTGCGTAATTGTTCTGGTGCAATAAAATGCTGCACTTCACGGGTGCCAGTGAACGCAGCACTGAGATGGTGTTAGTGAATGCAGTAAATGCAACCCTTCTACCATGTCAGTAAATGCAGCACTGATCTAGTGTCCGAAAGTGCGGCATATTTCTGGTGTCAGTGAATGCAGCACTGATGTTTTTTCAGTGAATGCAGCACTGATGTGGTGTCAGTGAATGCAGCACTGATGTGGTGTCAGTGAATGCAGCACTGATGTTTTGTCAGTGAATACAGCACTGATGTTGTGCAAGTGAATGCAGCACTGATGTTGTGCAAGTGAATGCAGCACTGATGTTGTGTCAGTGAATGCAGCATTGATGTTGTGTCAGTGAATGCAGCACTGATCTGGTGTCAGTGAATGCAGCACTGATGTTGTGTCAGAAGAGTGTTGATCTTGAGTGTTTGATGTTTGTAGGAGAAACTGTGACTTTGGGTCCTGTGCTCAGTGTGGGGCTGTCAGTGTCAGTCAGAGTGTGCTTGGGGGTCTGGGCTGGGGTTGGGGGGGGGTTAGTGGGGGTGACATTCTCCGGACATAAAGGTCAGCAGGTGGAAGCAGAGCAGCTAGGATGTTCTGTTTCCTGCTGAGTGAACCAGAAATTTGGCTGCTGTCCGGATTCTGGTTTTCAATCCATCAGATATAACGTTTCTCTCAGTGTGGATTAAAATGTGGTTTCACTTCTTTTTATTGTAGTTAACAGAAGAACTGCAGCTGCTACAGACGGGGTCAGCTCATCTTAACAAACCCTTAAGACTAGATACTGACGATGATGTACGTTTCACTTTGAAAATACTCTTCACTTTGCCCTCAGCAAGTTGTGGTTGTGGTTTCCTCCACTCTGTCACACTGGTTAGCCTATTGTCAGTATAGGAGTGTGGTAGTGTTGAACTCAAAACCACACTATCTGAGACCAAAACTTGCCCGAGACCAGAACGCACAAGGACCAAAACTTTTGAGAGATCAGACCAATACAAGACCCCAACAATCTGCAAACCCTTCAAAGCAAAACATGCTAAATTCCTAGATCTAAACAAATTCTTGTGAAAAATTTATTTTTGTATTTATCTAAAATCCACAGATCAGTCCAGAATTATCTTCGTATGCGAAAATCAGATGAATAATTATCTGGTAAATATGGCCTGAAGTAAGTGCTCAGAGGTTTTTCTGACTAGAAATAAGATGGACTGATGTCCACATTTCTGTGTATCTGACACACAAGGACCTGGAAAAGATTTTCGAGGAGGCAGAGCAATCAGTGGTAAATGTTCAGTTAAACTGAAAATGAGTTTTTAAAATATTCATCAACATTGCTGGTCTCGACTGGTCTCAATGAAAAGTCCCAAATCCAGCCAGTCCAAGACTGAAACAAGGCCGAGAAAATAGTTCTTGAGTCTGAGACAAGACCAAGATCTTTAAAATATGGTCCCAAGACCAAGACTGATCTTTGATACAACACTGGAGTGGGATATGTTCTGATATTTTAAATATAATCCAGCCCACATTTTCTTAAGTTTTTAACCAGAGCCCCCTGGTGGGTATCTAGTCTGTTTTTATGGCTCCTCTTTTGTTGTTTAGCCCAGCTTCTCTAGAGTAAGGACCTTGTTCTTACTCTGTGTACGTGGGCTTAGAGCAGCAGGCCTAGAGCAACATGCCTAGATCATCAGGTTTAGAGCAGCAGGCTTGGAGCAGCAGGCTTAGAGCAGCAGGCTTGGAGCAGCAGGCCTAGAGCCGCAGGCCTAGATCAGCAGGCTTAGAATAGCAGGCTTGGAGCAGCAGGCCTAGAGCACCAGGCCTAGAGCAGCAGGCCTAGATCAGCAGGCTTAGAATAGCAGGCTTGGAGCAGCAGGCCTAGAGCACCAGGCCTAGAGCAGCAGGCCTAGATCAGCAGGCTTAGAATAGCAGGCTTGGAGCAGCAGACTTAGAGCAGCAGGCCAAGATCAGCAGGCTTAGAGCAGCAGGCTTAGAGCAGCAGGCTTGGAGCAGCAGGCCTAGAGCAGCAGGCCTAGATCAGCAGGCTTAGAATAGCAGGCTTGGAGCAGCAGGCTTAGAGCAGCAGGCTTAGAGCAGCAGGCTTGGAGCAGCAGGCTTGGGGCAGCCTGTTGCTCTAAGCCTGCTGACTGGTAAGAGAAAAAGACACCACATCACACCTGTGCTACTCTCTAGTGCAAGGGAGTATTTTTAAAATGATGTTCTTGACTTGTAAAGCTCTTCAAAGAGGTCTTACTTCACTGGATGTGTTAAAAACTGTCCTGAAAATCAGGGGTGATCAAGCCTTTGCCAAACAAGATCTGCCTCCAACTCCTGACTGCCTTAAATCTTTGTCAAAGATGCTTTTACGCTGCAAAAACTGAAATCTAAGCAAACCATTATGTTTTGTTGTTCTTGACATGAGCAACATTCAGTTAAGTATCAGAAATCTAATTTTAGGTTATCTAAAGACACAAATGAGGTCTGAATTGCTTGTAGCAGATCAAAAAATCTGCCAATGGGATTTAAAAAAGGTTTCTTGTATTAAGACATTCCAATTTGAAAAAAAAAACTTGATGAGCTAATTTTTCTTACCCCACTGGCAGATTATTTTTACTTGTTACAAGCAATTCAGACTTTTTGTATTCGAAAATTTCAAATAAGACATGCTTATGGACATGTGAGTTGAATGTGGCTCATACACTGCAAAAACTGAAATCTGAGCAAGTCATCGTCCTATTTGTAGTGAAAATTGTCTTATTTTTCTTGATTTGAGTCACATTCACAAGACCAGGTCATAAAAATGTCTTATTTCAAGTTATTTAAATACAAAAATGAGGTCTGAATTGCTTGTAACAAGTAAAAAAATTCTGCAGATGGGATGAGAAAAAATAGCGCGTGACGTTTCTTGAAATTAAAAAGATGTCTTAATACAAGAAACTTTTTTCTTATCTCATTGACAGATTTCTTTGACTTTTTACAAACAATTTAGACCTCATTTTTGTGTTTAAATAAAGAGAAATAAGACATTTTATGATCTGGTCTGGTGAATGTGGCTCAACTCAAGAATAATAAGATAAATTGTACTAAAAATGAGACATAATTACTTGCTTGGATTTCAGTTTTTGCAGTGTAGGATGTTGATGTTTTCTTGTTGTACTTTGGTCATCACTGATTTTTTAAAAAATGTTTTACAGAAATAAAGTCAACTTGACTTGAAGCAGGAGATGTTTACAGATGAACAGGAACAGATAAATCTAGAGAGGGAACGTCCTGATTTGTCAACAGGAGGCGCCATGTGGACTTGATCGCTTGAAAAAATCAGAGACATTAGAAATGTTCACTCTGAGAAGTGTCAGATTCCTCCTCTCACAGCTCAGACTGATCTGTGCCATCTGTGACAGAGACTCCTTAGCAACAGGTTTATGAGAGGAACCAGAGGACACTTCAAGGCTGCTCTGTTTACCCAGAGTTCCCCTGTCCCGGTGTCTTAAGGTAACCTCTCCTGCAGGCGGAGCAAAGGGCAGACGAGTGGAGAAAAGAAAAGTACATATCATTGGTCCTGATGTCCCCCATGTCTCCTGCAGACAAAGAGCGTCCCCCCTCTGGACCCCTTCCCCCCACTGAGAGATCTGTCCACAGGCTCTAAATGCTTCCCAGTCAAACTTGGAATATGGATGAAGGGGACTGAGGCTTTGTGGCGGAAATATAATTACGGCCTGTGAAAGCTGGAGGAGGTGGGGAACGGGGGATGACATCAGAGCAATTTCACACCC